>JAVLVB010000891.1:2634454-2653190 GCA_032876305.1 Orestias chungarensis | reverse complement strand
AGAGAGAGAGAGAGAGAGAGAGAGAGAGAGAGAGAGAGAGAGTGAGTGATAATTGGTCTAATAGAATAAACGTCTTCTTATATTTCACTGCTATTTAAAGTTATTGCGTTCATGCCAGAAGAACTGAGAAGGTTCTAGGAATTCTCTCGTGAAACCTCTCACTGCGCTTTACCACATTATTAAAATATGACTCTCAACACTAATGTCACAAGTAAGACAGAAGGCTATTAAATCTCTCAATGCAAATAAAGAGTCTGCAGCTCCAAGGGAGCTGATAGCATTTTTCCTGTGGATAGGAAAATGGAGCAGGCTCTGTCCTACACTGCTGGTGGGAACGTCTGTCAGCACACCACAACCCGGTCACATTAACAACCAGTTTTCCCACAATCTGGCCTTTATTAGAACAGCTAATAGCAAGTCTAGAGTCAGGTAGAGCTAAACTTCCCCACAGAGAAAATGCTGAACACTGCCTTATGTATACAGCACAGGCTAAAAATACCCCTCACATGATGCCAAGGAAAGTAGTCAGTTCCTCAGCTATTACAAAGGATGTTGTTCATGTTGGGTACACTGTAAGACCAACAAAACAATGTGTATTTTATACAGATGATCAAAAAGTTAGTAAGCTCCAGGTTGTATTTAAATACCCATAGGTTTCTACAAATTAAGAATAAAACCATGCAGCAAAGGTTGTAAGGATGCTGCTTGGCGTCGGACCAGTTTGGTTGGGAAAATGATGTGACTCAGCAAGATCTAACACCAAACTTTTGCATTCATAAGTCAGAGGAAAGCCCCTTTCCAAGCTGACTAACAGGCTTTTCACTTTATTGATGTTGAGTCACAGAGTAACAAGAAAGATGTTGCTTACTATACAGACTACTCATTCATAGTTTCTTGAAAGAAAATCGGAACTTTTCTGTTCATTAGTTGTTGTTGTTTTTTGACAAATACAAGGCAGTCGAATCTCTAAACTGGTTAGAGGCTACCAAATAAGAAACACGTCTTTTCTTTTCAATATTTCTCTAAAAAATATATCGCCGATATTAGCTCAGTTCAAGACGATGGAAAATACACTACAATGAGAAGTGGGGATGTAGGGTAGCTGGAATCCTTATAATTATTTTAGTTTTCAATCAAGAGACATTTCTCTCACACATGCTTGATTTTCTTTAACCTGAATGTATTTCTACAATAGCTTCAAGTTTTGCATTGACACCAGCAGGACTGGTCAAAAGTACGGACAAACTTGAGCCCATTCAGTCCTCAGGGACATTAGAGAACTGGATATCAAATAAGACATGTTTAAAATATGCATCAGTCATGCATATGAAAAATATTGACAGAATAAAAGCTAGATAGATGGAAAAATCCAATGTAATTAAATTTAACTGAATGAATCGTTTAAGTTGATGTCCAAGCTGGGACTTGTAATTAAAACATGTAAAAATCTTCAAACTCCAGTTTTTTCCACCGTAGTGTAATCAAACTCAGTTCAACTTAATTAAATTCAGTTCAGTTCATGTATACAGCGGAAAAATGAATGACTTCATCAAAAAGTTTAGTACCTGAGGAATCCAAGCTGATTGCATCAATAGCCGTTCACTTCTCCTGGAACAGCTTGTAACGAAGGTAAACAATGGCTTGCGTTGTGTCGTTGTCTTTAAAGCAATCCATCAAACTGAACATTACATGTAACGACAGCGGGCGAGAAAAACTCCCCTTCAACCAGGAAGAAAACCTCAGGAACTGGCTCAGTACGGCCCAGGTTTTGATTGAGTTACCACAAAAATATTTTATGAAGGATATAATGGATCCAAACAATTCATTACCATCTTTATTTTAAATTATCTTTCTGTGTTACTGTCGCCAGAATAGTTAGAGATGACTACATTTCATCACCTACTCATGTTTGTCAATTTTTTCCCCTTCATCTTTGAGAATATCCTATGCCCCTTTACACTGTCTGTAACTGTGAGCCACCAGGGACAGCGACTGCTCCGCATACAATGGCTCAGTTTTCAGTGGCGGGTAAACAGGGGATGTAGCTAATATTATCTGCACAAAGATAGACTTTCCAGGCAGTGGAGCACAGAAAAGCAGCTGTACATCCTGGGGCGACCGGGGAGAGTCTGTGATGCTGATGAGCCTCGGTATGAGCAAGTGAGGATTGAACTGCTCTCCAGACATATGGGAACCAGCACAAGTCTGAAAAGTAAAGGCGGAAGGGCAAGCCGTTTGAAGTGTTTATGATGGAAAACCTCTATCCTGGAAAGGCATCTCGGATGCTTGTATGCATCTACGTGTGAACAAAATGCGTAGCGGAAGAAACACAGGACCAACAATACAATAACAGCAACGGGAGGAAATGAAGTCAAGCGAACAGGAAGCTGCCGGGCTTCCCGTTCAAGATGTAGATAATTAGTGTTAATGATCGTGAGTGAGAGGGCAGTTGTTCACAGCTCGTTGGTATTTGAAGACATTCATCAAAAAAACGCTGGCCAATACAACAATGCGAGACTTTGTCATGCGAGTGACATGAGAAACACTGAGAAACAGTTTGTGCTTTTCTGATACAAAAAACACTCTGTTGTGCATTGCCGTGTTTCCTTTACTATCAACAAGTTTTACGAAGAATCTATCCGATAGAAAATGTTAGATAATCATTTTGGAAAGTGTGCAAAACTCTGTATGTGCGGAATGGTCTGACGTGAATTACAGCGAGCTTCCTGTTTAGAAATAGTTCAAGTTTTGTACAGCGATTAATAGCATAGCGTTGGAATAATAGTAGTATTATGCTGGGAAATCATTCTTTAGGATACTTAATGCATTGTTTTATACCAAAAAAGTATTAGTTGACTAAAATGACAAACTAAAATTATAGCCTATCAAACTGAGGCTAGCTTATTACAGGCAATTCTCCCCCTATTCATTTTAAACACTTGCAATGTACAAAAAGAAGTATTAATATACTGGTGCAAACATGTCCACCAAATTCAGCAAGTCTGCTTCTTCATCTGCACTACAACACAGTTACAACATTATTTATTACTTTAACTGACATTCAATTTAACCAATACTTGAAATATAGGTTTTATGTATATAGCATCTTTGTTCTGTTGATATTTGTGATACACTTTCAGAAAGACAAAGGGACACTACACTTTATTTGCATCCTGTTATCTGCACAATTTAGAAACATCTAAACAAAGTCTCAACACTTCGCTTGATCTCCAAAACGAAGCAGAGTGGACAATCGTCCTGCATAATTAGAACCGAGTGAGACAATTTTCCATTTCGTTGGATGTGGTTGAGTTGGCATTGGAACGTCCCGAAAAAAAATATTTATATCTGACAGTTTATTTGTCGACTGCAGAACGTATTAGCAACACTATTAGGCACTCTCCTGAAGAACAAAGGATGAATTATGGCCTTTTTCTGTCAGAGGTGCAGGGCATACCTTTCTGTGTTTATTTGTTCTGCAGATAAAAGTAACACTGTTGAACAAACCGAGTTCACCAAACATCTCTGATCTTTAAGAATAACATGGTTTTTACCTTAGCTTTAATTCATTATAAATATGTTTGAATTCTACTCTACAAAACTGTTATCGTGCACTTTGAGATGCAATTTGCAAGCAAACCTTGATTTAAATTGGCAGTAAATCACAAATATAACCAACATGGAAAATTGGAAACCAGAGCAGTCGTTTAGGAAATCCTGCTTGCCTTGGTTTTCAACCAGAATCCACTTTTGTATTGCTTGTTTCTCAAAATGCAAGTCTAAGTCAGGTCATGTGAAGATGAAAGGTTTCTTAAATGTGACTACAGCAACAGTCAGAAAAAAAGCATGATCGCCGCCCAGAGATCAAGACACACAGTAAATGCAGACCCTAAGCAGAATGATGTGACTCAGCCCACTCGCACAATAGCTGCTTTATGACTACTCATAGGTGGCCATTTAATGCTTACAAAGCTCCTCTATGAAGCTGCTAAGTAATTTTGAGTTGACTCATGTGCACCAGCACAACGCTCTATGTGCACCTGTGGACCCCCATGCAGGCCGTTCACTTCTGCTGGGGCAGGGGGGCGCAAGAAAGGAAGAGAAGAAAAACAGAGAGTTGGTGAGAACAAAACGACTGCTTACAATCAGAGATGACCTGAGCTGTTTACAAGCCCAGGAATTTCTTCATGGAAAATATTTTGCTCCAACACCAGTCAACAGCAGTCTCACTGGATGCATTACTGGGTGCGTTTCTCCCATTTTCCACATAAAACCGTTGATCATAAACTGTGAATTCTTCGGTAAAAGTTCCCTGAGAATCAGAATGGCCACTTAAAGTCACTGCGTGTGGTCAAATAGATGAAAGAGGGATCAGTGGTGTAAAACAACTCAAATGAAATCACCATTTTAAGACTTTTTATTTGTTACGCAACATCGGGTCACTTCGAAAACAGTTTTTTCTTACCACCTGAGTTACACAGATCGTTATGAACTGTGATCATTAATCTAAATGTCTCTCAGTGTGCCATCAAAAACCTTGGGGAGGGCCTCTGCGACTTCAGTCGACCTCCAGCTTTTGGACGAATCCCAGTACACCCTAAGAAGGTTTAACAAAAGTCTGGTCATTTGTTTGAAACATGTTCGTTGGAGCAGGGATGTACTCAAAAGTAGGAGTGTAACTGAAAGGCTGAAATTTCAGAACCCTGCTGAAGTTTAAGTTACAACCAACAAACTACACTCCTGCTCAAGAAAACAGACTAAAAGTACCTTTTGAATGTAAGATCCTTTGAGGAGAAATTAAACCTGCTTTACATGAAGTCCACATTTCTGTCTTAAAAAGTTCTGTCTTAAAATAAATTTATGGTATTGAAAATAAATAAAGCTTTGAACATATCATTCTGTGTATAATTGATAAGTGTATTGTCTTTCACTCAGTCAGTTTAAAGCCTGAAAAAGCCTGGAAATTATTTTGATCATATCACTTCTAATTCTCAAGGAGCTGAAACGGTACCAGGGATTTGTGCATGTTTTATATCAAACTACTTTATGTTAAATATTTAGATTTTTCATTACTTTGTAGAAATCCATTTTGGCAATGATGTTTTTTTTTGTAATATTTTTATTAAAAATGTAATTTAAATTATGTTGATCATGATAAATTCATAAATAAAAACAACAACAAAGGGTAAAAACATCCAAAGCTGGGTGCTTCTTACAGCCAGTGTAAACACTCTCTCTTTAAGCAGCAATGTTTTCTTGCATCAATTGAGACCTATCTGCTTTAAATGACATGTTGTTGGTCTTTTTAAATATACAATTTGTTAAATCTTTCAGAAATGTGCAATTCTATTAGATGGTTGCACACAAAAAAAACCAGAAAAACCATCAAAGCTAAGTCCTAATAAAGGGAGATACTTGCTGTCCATCAGATGTTACTGTTATTTAGGGCCTGCTGTGCTGCCAGCTGTTTGTGTAAATCATGACATCTTGTAACTGCAGGGACTCTGAAGGCCTAACTGAGGTCCAGAGAAGACATTTGCAGACACTGTGGTTTACAAAATCCCTACAGTGCCCGCAACCAGTCTTCAACGCTTTTTTCTACACAGGAAAATTACCTAATTATCGAATAAAAAAATTGCTTAGCACACATCTATCATAGTCAACTTCAGGTATTCTTTAAACATATTGCCAAATTTAACAACTGCATTTATTTTTTTCAGTATATGTATAAAATAATTCATTGTGGTCCATAAACCCATGAACGCAGCAGAAAACTAGCCATGAAGCATCACCTACTTACTTGTTCTTGAGTCACACCTTAGCAATACAGGGAAATAACTACTAAAATATTTTCTTTTATGTCTCCTTTCATCTTGATCTAATGATTGTGGACAATAAGAAGTAAACTTTTCTGGAAGTTTCCAAAACAGGTCAATGAAAAGACAGAAGATGTTGGGCATATGTTGCAAGGCCATTAGTTTCAGGGTTCACCCACGCCGCTGCTCAAACTATTGTATATTCTAGTGACAGTGGAAAAATCTCTAAACAATCGACAAAAAATTGCGAATGCTTTAAACTTCTTTTTCCAGAGCCATGTGTTTGACCACTCAATACACAATTTCATGAAAAAATATTCAGATCAAAACACTTCAACAGATACAAAAAGAGTATAGCGTGCCTACGTCCGTGTCCTGCCTGCTTTGCTCAAATAAAATGTCAAGTGCAACCAAACTCAATTAAAAACATCAGTATAAATCCAGTTGTTTTTTCTGATGACTGCAAGGCTTTCTTAATAGAACATTTGCGAACGAGCACCATCATGAACATGAAGGAACACATTGAAGAACTCACGATGCAAAAACACAAAATCATACCAAGTTTTTATTATAATTTTTATTATAAATATCGTAAAAGCACTTTTTTTTTTCTTCCAAAATTGTGTTAAGAGAATGAATCTTCCACTGGAAGTGGCATATTTTTAATCAATATTCAAGAATTATTAAATCTAGCTCCTATATTTTAATGAAAACTTAGTTGTAAGTTACTTTTGTATTGGTTGAAGAATACTAGGACATTTTCAACTTAGACAAAAATATTATATTTGCAAGATTTTACGTTTTTGTAGTCCAGGTATAAAATTGTAAAATGCAAAATGATAATCAGAAGTATATATTAAAACAATATTTCAAAATTTAAACATTTCACATAGTGTTGCTCAGTCCATGAGAAGTAATGGCCCTCCAACTAAACTAAAAGGCTTAAAAATATGAGTGTTTAATCATTAATAGAACACACCTTCAGGAAGCCCATGAAAATAAATATTATTCAGTTCAGTTGCTCTGAAGAAAGCTATTTTTAAAGGGCAAATTGTGAAAATTGGTAAACCATAACGTGTCAAAGGCCGAACGTTGTGGCGTATATAAAAAAATATATATGATTGTCAGAAAACTATTAAAAAATATTACCTTATATTTTACAGAAGGTAACACAAAGCTGTGTCCACAGAAGCTGGTCAAAGTTAATAGGAACATGTATAGGGCTAAATACAAATCAAAACTAGAAGAAAATATTACAAAGTACTTCTGATAAAGTAGAGGCTGGTAGAAGAAAATGCTTCTGAGCATACAATCAGTGCTACTATGGTGGGTTGAAACAAATAATATTATTGTGTTAGAATGATCCAGTGTAAATGAAACCAAGCATCTAGTGACAAAATCTAGAGTAGAATTTAAAAATAAATGTTTTTTCTTGTTGAACAAAACTGTTAAAGATTTATCCCAAATGACCCTCATTTGTATTTGAAGTGAAAGCTGGTTAAACAAATACAAATACTGGTCATACTATTCAGATTTATCCTTTATGAAACAATCTAAAAACACTATTTCATTTCTCTTTTGATTTTACAATCAAGCACTGCCTTGTATTGGTCTGTAACTTTAACTGTAACTAAATTACAATGGGACTTGAATATTTACAAAATACAGACAACCCTTCATGCCATGGGATACATTTCTTGACTTTTTACATCCAATTAGTAATGAAACAAGAATTTGATGTGCAACTGCTATTAGTCTTGTTTAAAGCAATAGACTAAAAATGACTATCACTAAACTGCATGGACGAACATATAATTAAATAAAATTTCCTAGTGAAACCATCATCATTACGAGTTTGTTGGCATATCTGTTTTGCAAAATGACAGCCTCAAAAAGCCACGGTTATAAACCATCTACATAATGGGGGAAAAAAATAAAAATTTGTAATGACAAATCCTTGAACATATAATTAGGACCCCCCACTGCAGTTTGCTTTATGGAATTGTTGCAACTTTACCATGTTTGCCTCGCTTGCTAATCTTAGCAATCGTAGGCAGCTGTGTCTGTCTGTGTCATTTATATTTAGAGATACATTCTATGTGTGTGTTAATATCCGTCCTGATGGAAACACAAAGAGAAGAGCCTGGGACACGGTCCTTGTCTTGTTTGCACTTCTTTGTTCTTCATAGTTTTATTCAGTTCCTGATGGACTGATGGAAAGTGCATGGCAGCTTCACCATTTTTAGCCCTTTGCACAGAGCAGATAAATTTGGAAACGGTAAAAGGCCTCTCTGTCAGTAGAGTTTTCGCTGAATAGACTCAAAGAGAAAATATGCCATATATAAATATGCCTGTCCAGAGCAGCACAATTCAGGAGCATTTTTAGCTTCTCAACAGTAAAATAGTGAAGAAGTACCATCTGACTCTAATACAAGGTTTGAAAAAACACTTGGCTGTTTCATATGGCGTAAGATCGCTGTCAAAAAGGTGTATGCACAACTTTAACATTCGTATTCGGATTTATGTCAATAAAGTTGTTTTACCTAAAAATCTGCTGAAATATTTGTGAGTATGAGAGTTTGAATCTAAAAGCTGTGAGAGCAAAGTCTTATGAATACAACTCTAATTTTTACGACTACGAACTCTTCCTTTCTATGTGGACATGATTTCAACTTTATGGGTACGAGTTAAAAAATCAATCCGAGATCTCATCAAACACAACCCGCCCCAAATTTAAAGATAGCGGAAGATAGCGGACTGCATTTTTTTCCAACCCATCAAAAAGAGGCATAAACAGTTAACAATAAGTATTGTATTTGGACTAGAATATAAACATCATTGTTAGTATCACATGAATAGCAAAAATAAAACTGCCATCAGCCTATATATCGACGCCCACACATATGTCAGGTATATCAAGTTGTTTTGACGGCATTCAGTTTGATTGTTCATGTGAATTTTTTTTTTCTAGTATATTATTACTTGTGCACAGTGCTATGCAGTTGTATTCACACAGTGTGATTCCTATTGGAGAGAATGCCGAGAATGAGCTTAAAACAAAGTCAGTTAAGAAAACTAACATATTGTCAAGGAAAATATGTTACAATGACAATAGCCTTCAGGATACAATACAATCCATTGCAATTGATTAACTCAGTGAAAGCTGGTTGCTGCACAAGAAAAAAGGTTTAACAAACTTAAAATATGTTAGCGATGATTGCGAGCAGGGATACTCTGATCCTTCTGTCACAAAGCAGCTCATATCATTAGGTTTAATCAACCCTGACCATCTTAATCCTGAGTTAAACTGACTTACGGTAGTAGTCAATGGAGAGCCTGGCATCCTCTGGGTGTTGCAGCAATTTTAAGGAATATGCTTTAATATGTTATTAAAGGTAACCAGATGAGGAGACTGCCTGGAAGCAACAGTACAACTGATTACATAATTTGGCTTTTCTGCATTATAGTTAAAGTTTTATCTGCATGCACAATAAAAGTCTGAAGCCTATATTGAAGAGTGGTGAACTCAAGAAACTGTTTTCCATTAAAAGATAATATACTCTCTACTAATATTCTGCGTAATACATTTATTAATTTAATCAGTTTCAGTTTTTGTGTTTAACAATAATAGTTATTTTACTCCCCAACAGGAGATCTATGCAGCAACTGTGAGCTGCCACAGACAGAAGCAGACAGAAGCCTGCATTAGAATTATGTTTTGATTCTCTTATTTTGTGGCAACTAGCAAAATGTCACATATTGGCTTTTTTATGTAATTTAATGTCATTTACCATCAAGTAACTGTGATATTTAAATATGATCCACATATTATCCAGTAAGCAGTGAAGAAATTATGTTAAAGTAAGTTTGTATTTTCATTTTAATGGTTTCAACAAAACACTAAATAAGATTTTTTTTTTGTTCTGATTGTTTTGATTGAGAATGGTGTATAGTCATTAAAATAACTGATGCAAACAAATTTTCCATCTTGCATATCTGCAGGGAGGATCAGATGTCCACTGAACTATATGACACGATTATGTTTACTGTTCTAAAACAAAAAAACGAAAGGAAACATTGTACAAATTAAAGAAGGAGTATCTGCACAATGCTTCAGTTTTATCAACATATTTCCGTTAAATGATGTCAAGATTATATTATTCTGAATTTGCAGAGATTCACCTGGGAATTTAAGCAGGAAGTATTGTTGTTTTTAATTTAATAATCATGTGTGAAACATGTTGGTGAGAAAACATTTCCATTTCCATATTTCCCTTTAAATTTAGCAGCAGCACCATTCTGAAGCTAAAACTGCATGTCAAACATTATTTTATTTCATGTAACATTTAAAACCTTAAAACAAAATGATAACTTTGCCTACCTGCTGAAATCCTATAAACAGATCTCTTACAGTTTGTGCCTTTTGTATCAGTTATGAACTTTTCTTACGGCTCAACACTGTGCTCATTTTTTTAAAGAAGCGCAGATTGTTTAACGGTTATGTCTCAGCTACAGCTAGAGATAACGTTTAAAATTTCCCCATGCCTAATCAAGACGGCCTTACATAACTCGAGACTAACTTCTTCAAAACACCTTTAAAAAGAAAACCGTAGGGGCATCAAGACTGGTGAGAGCAATGCAAAGTCAAGTTTATTTAGCCAGACAACTATTATTATCGTTTCAAGCAGAGAAGCAACTTTAATACAAGCGACCTCATAACTGCACCTCCAGGGATGCTGGGGGATCCAGTTAGATTTATCGTAAAATTGCTGCGTCTCAGGAATATATTCTCTTAGTCCCCCTGAGTTTATGCAGATTAGACGGTGGATGTGAGTGAACACAGATGGGAGCGATGTTCAGCAGTGGAAAACAAGGAGTGAACCAGTTTAATGAAAGCATCATGGCACCGTGAAAAGCCAGCGTAAGCCATTGCAGTATTTCCTGGGGGTAGGAAGATGGGATGGTGTACATGCTGGGACCTGGAGGCCTGCCTAGTTTTAGGAGTTCTGCTGGCCCCCTGTGGCCCTGTGGTGGCCCACTCCTTCATCATAGAGGCCCTCTAGGGAGCAGCCAGAACAGTTTGCTGGTTGCATTTCTTAGTGGCACCGAGGATGCATGAGATTGTGACAATGTTCTTGTTATTGACTCAATTCAGTATGTATTTCTGAGATCCATCCATCCTTCAGATCCACTCAGTCGTTACGGGGTTCTGGGGGTAGCGTGTATGTAAAGTCTGTAAATATAGGTGCTGTAAAAACTGTCACTGCTTTTCATCATTGCTTAAGGATTAGTTATGGCTTTTTTTTTGTCACGAGAGAGAAACCTAATTTTGTGGGGTACAAAGGCTAAATTTTACTGTCACACCTGTTGACCTCTAGCTATAAACACTTGGCTTGCCCTATGTTTGACACCTTTTTATTTCCATTTATGGTGTTACCAACAACACTAGCTGCTAAACCCTTTTTACATGATGAGCTTCCAGCTTCTAGGTTTTTCAAGAATTGTGCTTTTATTCAAAGACAAAAATATTTTAGTTTATGATAGTTTTTAAAATATAGAAAAGCATGTGGGCACGTGTTTTAGAAGTAATTGGAATGGATTGCATAAGTGCAAGGGTTTATTAAACAAATCTGTGATGCTAAGCCAAGTTCTGCTGGAGATTTTTTCCTGTTAAAACTACGTTTTTCCTCTCCACTGCCGTAACATGTATTCTCATTATGAGAAATTCCTGTAAAGTCAACCACACAAACTATCATTTTGGTGACCTCGGTTTCCTTATGTTTAAGTTATTTTAAAACTGATTTGTTTAACATGTATGAATGTATTTATGATTGGAATGAAATAATTTTCTAGTAAGTTGCTTGAGATGACATGTGTTTTAAATTGACGTTATATAAATAAACTGAATTAAAATTGAATCGAATACAAGATAAAAATATTGGTGTTTCAAAAAAAGCTTTGGTAATAAATCCAAACAATTTTTGACAAAAGCATCTCACTGACATTGTAATTTAGACCTCAGAAACTATTTCAAGGTTTTGAGTTGTGTAACGTTAACTTCTGTGCTGTAGAATATGCGGAGAGGCAAAATTTGAATGAGATATTGTTGCTTTATATACTTGAAAGATTTCTTTCAAAACAGCAGGAGAAAGCTAAAAAAAGGCCACAGTTTTACATTATTGTGGATATATTTCATTCAGTGACACATTGCTAATGGTACATATAATTACCAAATGGATCTGAATGTGTTTGACCATGAAGATGTGTCTGGCACCAAAAAATGTGGCAGCAGTTGAGGACAATGATTGTATACACATCTTCCCACAAGGCAACAGTGCCATAAACTTTGTGGCTTCTTGCTGATGTTCCCAACATGAGCTATCATCATATTCAAATACCAAGTCAACATTCTCTGAGCAGTGCTGATGAGCTCCTGATGGAGTGTTATGTACATAACCCTGATTAGGAATTATGCATGGTTGTAATAAATACCGTAATGCCGTGTAGAAATACTCGGCAACCCTAAATTAAAACTGTTTACCACCCACAAGATGTCAGGCCTTGCGCTGCCGTCTAGAATTTTTAACAAATTGGTGAAAATCTGAAATATTTATGATAATTTTAACATTTAAGGCCTTTTCATTTAGTTAGAGATCCTATATTTGTATGAATAAAATACCCACAGAAACACTAGTTACCATGAGGAGCTCCAAAAAGTGTTTATGGCTTTTAAAGTCATGCTTTCCCTTGACGTTTTTGTGCACTGCACCATTTGTGCATGTGTGCCTGTAGGCAATAGAGATAATAAAGCATAAAAACCATAAGAATAAAAAGGCAGTGTTGACACGAAGCAGTGAAGTATCAAGGCAGACTGCCTTCAGTGTACCATGTTCGTATTAAACAATATAGGAGCTTCCTGCACGGGTATAGTTTCTGACAGGATCTAGCTTTTGTGTCCTCTTCATGCACCCAAGACACGAACATAAAGTAATTGGACTACGTCGGCTAATCTAATGTTGCCACACCCAAATATACATTCAGCTAAAAAAACAGAAAGAAAAAATCAATTTATTTGATAAATATTTGATTAATTGATTGATTTTGAATTTCAGCTTAGTACTTCAGTAGAAAGGTGAGTGAAGAGAATGATGTGCCCAGCAGAAAACCCTATATGAGCTTTAATGTGGAAGTCATCAACAGATTACCAGCAAACTGAAAAATGCTCTAGTATTATTAGTGCGCTCACTGCCACTGCTTAATGTGGGAGAGCATATAAATATTCCTTTAAGGACTATATTACAGCTTTATAAAATGCTGCAGCTACATCAGGAACAGCTTTGGAGCAATCCAGGTTACATTACAGAAAGAATTATTATTTGACCAGTGATTAAAAATGGAACTGGGAAGAATACCACTGGCAATAGAGCAATCGCTCGCATTTATATGCAGAACTACAAGTGTTAAACTGCTGTGTCATTTATTAAAGTAATTAAAAACTAATTGCTTTGCAATAACAAGAGGCGGCAAGTTAAAAGGGCCAAATGCTGCCATTTCCAAGGTTCAAAATGTCTTACATTGATGTTTTTCAGTATCTTACTACATATGAATCTTCGTTGTTCTTTTGTTGTGGGCGTCTGTGAATTCCTTCTGTCACTTTAAATATAAAATGATCTCTCTGCATCGATCTCTGTGCTTTACAGAAAAGCCGAGCCCTTTCAACCTCCATAACAGGATGAAGCAAGTTGTAACTCAAGCAAAATCCCAATTTATTTTTTTAAGCAAATTACTTTGGGAACAACTATTTTGAAAGCGGTGTTCGTCACCATCTACTACCCTGAACTCATTTCCTTTCATTTGGGGTTTTTTCTAGAGACATTTTAAAAAATCGCTTAATTGAAAACATTTGTCTGTGTGAACGGATGTGGGCACCACTCCAAAATGTATTCCTGAGATGCCTGTGCTGGAGTCAATTCCAGATGGATCTGAACTGAAACCAGATGGCCGGGTGCAGGAAACAAAGCCTAGGTACCAATGCATGCTGCATATAGACAGGATCCCTTTTAAGGGACAGACATCGAGGTTTTGGTTGCCCAGTCTCTTTGCTTCCATTTAAGTGAATAAAGAAATGTCATAAATAAATATTACACGATTCACAATGACTTTCAATGTCATCTGAATCCAGTAAAGGATACGTATTTGTATGATGTATGTATAAAAAATGTAAATCAACAGATTATTTTTATTGATGTATTTTTATTTATTTATTTGCCTTTCAGAATATGTTAATAATGTCTGACACTCTGAATCAACAACAAATTTGTTCTATACATTTTTCTGACGTCGACATTTTTACTTTCTGTGCACGGACCTTCTTCTTTCATTTTCTGTTCACGTTCCTGGAACAGACACAAGTGGGAGTCAACCTTAGGAAGAAGTGGTGGCAGCACAGGTAAACCGTCTGGAAGACATCAAGAGATCAAACAGAAACTCCACATTGTTTCTGTAACTGTGGTCTGAGATAATAGCAACAAGTAATTTACCTCATAAAAACAATTGAATATTATGCAAAAAAGTGTCTTGTTTAAAAATAAAAAAAGAAACCTGAAATTAACATAATTTTCTGCTGTTAACCAGAAGTTAAAGCTAAATGTTCTTGTTGAAGGATTTAGAGACCTAAGAGCCTCTTAGTTGCATCACTTTAAAAATGTAAACTATAACTTGCAATTGTGTATTACTATAAAGGAGTACGTTTTAATACTATTGTTTTTTTTATTCAGGACCAAATTTGTTTTTACCAATGTTTTAAGTTCACACCATGAAAGTTTTTTCCTTGTACTTGTTAAAACCCCAATGTTAAAATTCTTAGGATTTAGAAATATGGCTTCTAACTATGGCTGACCCTCCTTTCATAAGCTCTAAAGCAGTGGTCCCCAAAGTACGGCCCGCGGGACGGATCCGGCCCACCTACACATTTGGTCCGAACCCCCTGAACAATACCAGAGTATTTTCATAAATGTGTATTTGTATTTGATAATAAAGTTGGACTTTAGCAATAAAATGTTACTTAGTTATGACATTTTTTCATTATTATCTATTAGTTAGTAACTATTTCATACACGCATATAACCTGACATTCTGTTCCAACCTTCTGGGGTCTGTGCCCCTATCTGGCAACCACCAGCAAAAATTCTTAAACCCGCCCCTTTTACAGAGAAACGGAATAATGGCGAAAAGATTAGGTAAGAGAAGAGTGGACAAGCGATTATTTTTTTTGTTCAATGCAAAGAAAAGGCTGTCTGTCTCATCTGTCAAGAGGCGGTGGCGGTATTCAAAGAATACAATCTGCGGAGACACTATGGATCCCATCATAAAGACAAGTATGATAGTATGAAGGGAAAAGTTTTGTGGCCCTCACAGGAAAAAGTTTGGGGACCCCTGCTCTAATGTGCTGATTAATTGTTTTTAGTTAACAAAAACTATCACACAATAGTCCATTGATATCAGTCTGTAAAACACATTGGGTTTCCTTTGAATATGTTTCTGCAGAAAATACATAGTTTAAGACAGTTCCTATGCAGGATATGATAAAGAGTTGTTGATGTCTTTTTCACTTTTGCTATCAGGTCAGGGTGTGCCTTCTGTTGTGAATTTAAATTAATTTCTGATTATAAAATGGGGAAAATTACTTTTTACTCATGAACATCAAATACATTTTCAAACTTAATCTAGTTGTGTTTGTCTTATATTAAAATGCATTCTGTTATCTAAAAAAAAATCAAGTGTGACATAAAACAAAGATAAGAAATCTGAGAGAAGCAAATACCTCCTCAGTACTTTCTGTTCCACTCAAAACAGAGACTTGTGCCATATTTAGATCCTAATATTTCATGTTACTTAACTACAGATTTTGTTTACATTTGACCAGATGTATTGTTCTGCAAGGAGACTTGTACTGGGTGTACTTTCAGGAATGTAGATCCTCTCATTTTTTTTAATTTTTTTTTTATTATTAGGTTCAAGTCAGGTTTGCTTAGGCCATCAGAGAAAGTAGAGATCTGCCTCAATGTAAAAATGAAAATCTTTCTATCACAAAACAAAGAGAAACATTCCTTGTGATTCAACAAGAAGATGTTTTAGGTGTAAAAGTATAAAGGACTTCTTCAAATAATTGACATTTAATAATCCCGTCTTAAATGAAAAAAAAATTAACTGGGTACTTTTTTAAAAGGTGGATGATATAGATGGGCTTATAATTTAAATTTTGATCCTACAAACCAAATCATTGGTCAGGAAAATCTGTATCACAGAGGCAGTTTAAAAAATGTTATAATCATTTTCATAATCTTGCTCCTTTCTCTTTATCATGAGAGACTTACAGAAGAAAAAATTGGGATGAAATATATATATTTTTTGTTTCTACAGTTTACTGGCATGGGTCCTGAAGCTGGCTAAAGGATTTTGTGTTCACTCTGCCCACAACCCGCTTTCTGTAAAAAATAAAAAAAATCTCTCAAAATTAAGTGTTATTCTCATGTGAACACCGCAAGCATCTGCAGTTGGGGAGAGAAAAAAAAACACATTATCCCCCTGGCCAAACTTCACACATCAAAACATAGGCATACACTCACGTTTGTAAAAGCAGGGCCGACGAGCCAGCACAGACAAGATTTACAGTGTTTGTATCTGTGCTCCTGCAGGTGGTCTTCCCTTTCCTTTAATAATCATACAGTCTGCTTTTGGACCCTACCACAGGCTCTGGACCATTTCATCATATTAGACTGTGGTAGATTCTTAAAGGCAGTAAAACCTCATCACACTCCCTCTAGTGGGCACAAGTAGACAAGGAGGTGTTCGGGCTACCTTGATGACTAAAAAATAATTTCTGCTTTTGTATTTTGGAGGGAAAATTAAATGGATTTTATCTGATACAACAATATCTACACTAAATATCTAACTCTAATGTTAAATCAAAATTGAAATATTCTTGCTGCTAAATGGTTACAGATGACGCAATATATATAATGCATACAGCAATAAGCTCAGGGCAAATTTCAACTCAGATGCAAAGTGGCCTCCAATCAGTGAATCAGTTCATGTACCTCAATGGAAATTAATGCAAAACCCTGAGCTGTTTCAGTGGCCTGAATGCTCATCCTCTTTAACAGATTTGTCCCCTCAATGAACTCTGCCCTCGATCTCCCATGCCATGCAACCGTTCTCTGTCATACCTCTGAAAACAAGGTATAACACTTTCTTTTGCCGGACAAAGGAATTCATTATGCTTTTCCCCCAGAGGAACCCACAAAGGGCCGTCTCAGATTTACTTGTGGTATGACTAGGCTCCAGGAGGTAAGACAGCACAGCGAAACGCTCATAAGAAGGAGACCAACTTCTAAATCTGTAAATGAAACCCACCGAACCAAAAAAAACTAGAAAACAAAAACACGCAAGAACATGATTAGATTTTATAGCACACAAATCTGAGTGCCATCTTAACCAGTAAACTAGAGGATTGATGAGAAGCCTTACATACTTTACACACATCCATCCACAGTGTGAGAAACCCAGAAGTTAAAGGTAAAACATTTTGTTGGGATGAGCCCAAACCCTTTCAACATCAAGAAAAAGAGAGGAAATTGCATTTCTCTTAAAACGCAAAAACATAAAGGAGTTAGTATCATGGAGGAAACAATATTCAAGAATCTAAACTTTCAGGATCATTGTACTGAAATCCTGAAGAAGATATTGATTCAACATCATCAACAAAGACCCTCAGTATCTCTATAGGTGCAATCAATTCAAAAGTTCTTATCATAAAAAGGTGATTAAATGACCAATGATATCAAAATCTGCACATAAAATGTATAAGTTGTGCCTCTTGACTATTGACAAACCTTTTTATGGACATAAGGCTGGTAAATTCATCCTATCATTTCATTATATAAGGCATTGGTAAAGCTGGAAAAGGCTTACAGTGGCTTTCTTGGCAGACATAGAGTTCCAACGGTTTAACTAGATACAAAACCTCAAACTAGTCAGATTCTGACTTTTGAAAATACTAAAATAAAAAATATATATATATCAAAGTAATTCAATATTTCAAGTTATAAATGCTTGGTTCAAAGATAGCTATTGATCCTCAACATGTGTGATAAGAGGAACAGCATAGCAACTTTCAGGGGAGCCACAGCAGTAAATCTCCAACTGAATCTTTCCCTCCTTTGATTATCGGAATATTTCAGCCTCCATCCTGTCTGAAACAGCTGAGCGTTGCACGATGTGAGGAGGCGTGAGGTATCCATGATAAATGATAGCTTACAGTCCCACACATAATCCTCTGTATCTCGGGCACATGCAGCTGGACTCCGAGCCGGAGGTTGTTTTTTTTTATTTTCTTTTTTATCTCGCAGTTCTAGAGAGGGCAGCGATTATCACCAGTTTGTGTGAGGAACTCATTTCCATGTCAAGTTGATTTCCTAAGCTAAAGAAACAATGGCGTCATCCCATGGTTCACATGGTTCAGGGAAATGTCAGAGTGATAAAGGAACTATGTCATTTGAATGTTTTGGGTTGACATTCAGTCTGGGCTATTGACATCTGGTAAAGTACCTACTGAATTTGATTAAAACACTTGTTGATTAAAATGTTAATAAAGTGTTAAATATTTGGGACTCTGCATATTTGAGCAATAATGCAAAATACGAAGACCTCAGAAAAGGCATGATTTTTTTCTAGATTTTTGAAAACCACAGGTGCGATTTGCAGGGTTATATTTCAGATTTTTAGATATTAATGTAACAACTCATTGCCAGGTGACTGTATAATATCCATTTTCTAATTCAAAGTTTCGATCTAAAAACAGCTCAAAGATAGAATGGAGAAAATATATTTCAAAATATTTTACAATTTTACTATATATA
>JAVLVB010000891.1:2601904-2633018 GCA_032876305.1 Orestias chungarensis | reverse complement strand
GATAGATAGATAGATAGATAGATAGATAGATAGATAGATAGATAGATAGATAGATAGATAGATAGATAGATAGATAGATAGATAGATAGATAGATAGATAGATAGATAGATAGATAGATAGATAGATAGATAGATAGATAGATAGATAGATAGATAGATAGATAGATAGATAGATAGATAGATAGATAGGTTATGTTTATTAAAAACTGGAACATTTCTTCTTCCTCTCTGTCATTAACTTTAAATAAAAACAAAATGCCAGTTGAAAATGTTTGGAGCGCTGGTTCTGTCGCCATATTAGACTCAGACAGTCGAGGAGAACATGTTGCATTTCAGAGTAAGTTAGGAACTGAAGCTCTGAAACTGTGTTGACCGCTGTTAAATTATTTCTTCAGGTGATGAAGGCTGGAGAGCCGCGCAGCTGCTGCCGCGGCTGATGCATTCTGATTGGTCCTGGCGACGAACTCCTAACACAAAGCGCTCCCATATAAACCCGTGCAGACCTGAACGTCGGTGAAATCTGTCACTCAATTCCAAAGGATAGAGATCGGTGCTCGGCGTGGGGAGGAAACTTGTCTCCAGCCTAGATCCTGCGCGGGGAGGAGAGAGGGTTCATTTATCTCCCCCCCTCACCACAACGAACTGCGCACAAAAAAAAAAAAAAAAAAAAAAAAAAGCAGGAAGCGTCTTCTTGTTCATTTACTTGTGAGATCTCCCTTGCCCTGAGAAGAGCAATGCCTTTGAGGACCGGACTTTTCCTCCTGATGGTGCTCAACGCATCTGCACACGAACTGGAGCAAAACGAGTCCTACTCGCCCAGGAGAGTGCGCTTTTCTGTCCACAGCCCTGGTAAGTAGCAAGATGCCTCCATCTGCAGAGCGCCTCTTTGTTATCACACCTAACAATTATCATCATGTACACAAACGCATTGCCTTACCTGCGAGGAGATTATTTTATTTCTTATTCCCCACATGTTTTGTTTTTTTCTTTTTTGGCCTATGCAGGCTTTTTTCCCCCCTCCGTGCATACATGAGCGAGTCTCCTCACGGGTACAGGATTAACGCTGCGCTTTTTTTTTCTTTGCCGGTGTCCTGCCGGCAACAGATGAGCACGGGAGCTGGACGCTGACACCTGAGCGCGCAGGCTGTCTCATGCTGTCGGCTTCTCTGTCCTCCGCTGGAGGACTTTTAATGCAGCCTTGTCATTTCAGCTGTGAAGTTAGAAATAAATGCTTTAAATGCAATCATTCAACCCCATTAGTTAAAATGTTTTGTTTAAAAAAAATGTGATGTTCTGCACTAACTAAATGCTTTTACATGTCATATTGTTATTTTGGTTTTTTTTGTTGTTGATTTTGAGCTTGGTGGTAATACAAAGGCAAACGGGAGAAAGAATGCTCACCTCACCACCACCACCCTCCTGCAGAAACTGTTTCATCATATGATTTTTGGCACAGCACGTTTTTCAGAGCATGACTTTATCTGACTCTTCAGGTCAAATACATTTGACTAATTTGGGTGCCCCCTCCGATTCAAAAGGCTACCTAGAAGGTTTCGGCATCCTCGATGGTATTGTAAGACCTTAAATCCCTCTATCCCAGTGGAATCCTTGGATAGAAAATAAAAACATAGGGTAAAAGCCAGCATGCTGATTTACAACAATATGTTGTATGGCTTTGTGCTCCTTTGAAATGTGAACCGTAACCCGTAGACGAAGATCAGTTGTTTTGGGGGGTTTCGAGGCAGAAGGATGTAAAGAATCTGAGGGATTTTCTGTTTCAGAGGATTTGAAGACAAAGGTTATTGGTGGGTTAGTCAGCCTGATAACTGTTCCAGTCATGTGACAGTTGCAGCAATTTTCTTCTGTGTTTCATAATTTCTACATGCATGAAATCAATTCTAGTTAACAGAGCAGAGTTAATTGTGGATAAGATTTTAAGTGCTCAACATGGGTGTATACTTTGCTTGCTGAATAAGGATGTGTATACAGGCTTGCTATTCCAAGCCTGTTTAAAAGATCTAAATAGTATAGAGGCCGAGTCTGAGATTATTGATACTTTAAGGTGTCCAAACCCCAGTCAAGCCACTTTCAGCCTTGAGTGACTGTACGTCTTTTGTGAAACACCAAAGGATGAAACATTCCCCTTTTGTTGGCTGCATTCTTTCGACCGAATCCTAGGCAACTCTTGTGTAATGAGCTCAGTGATTCCCAGTGAACCCGCTGTTGGTTCCCATGCTGACAGATCATTCTCTGTGCACACAGCAGATGTGGCACGCTGCCTCAACAGTGCCCTCCAAGTTGGCTGCGGAGCGTTCGCTTGCCTGGAAAACTCAACGTGTGACACAGATGGCTTGCATGACATCTGCAAGTCCTTCCTGTACAGTGCTGCTAAATTTGACACTCAGGTACACACTTTAAGTCTCTCTCTCTCTCTGATTGCTGCTCGCTGGGTCACATTACATGGGTGTAACAGTGCAGGGCATGAGAACGTGTGAAGCACTGCTCTCTTTTTTATTTTTTTACAGGGTAAAGCATTTGTAAAGGAGAGCCTTAAGTGCATTGCCAATGGCATCATCTCCAAGGCATTCCCCACCATCCGTCGCTGCTCCACCTTCCAAAGAATGATCACCGAAGTCCAGGAGGAGTGCTACAGCAAGCTGGGCATCTGCACTGTTGCTCAAGCCAATCCAGATGCTATTGGTGAAGTCGCACAGCTGCCAAGTCATTTCCCCAATAGGTGAGCTTTTCCAGCCTCTTTACAACAGCTTAATTCGTTCAGTCGCAACAGCATTTAATCTCCAAGAATTACGTGTCTTTGTCTAAAAATCTAAAACTTGCACCTAATATTCCCTAAGGTTTAAGTAATCTTCCATACTTTTAAACCTAATCAAACAAGACTATCAAGTTTGGATGTATTCATTCTTTAGTTTCTGTGATACACGCTGAATCGCAGTTTGGGAGTGGACACAAAAGGCTGAGAGGGTGCAGCAGTTGGGGCTAAAACTGTAGTTTTGTTACTCCCTAATGAATAACAGCTGATAACACAAATAATAGATACATTAACACTTTATTCACTTAAAATGCTTTGCAAATGTGTAAAAGCTTTTTTTATTTTTATTTTTTTAAATACATAGGTACACATTTTCTCCCAAAAACTAGAAATTTGAAATACATTATTTCAGCTATATGCAATTGATTAAAAGAAAGGTGTGCATAATGTTGAGGCGTATGGTAAGTTTTAAATGTTTTTTTTAAGATAAAAGTAAATACTTTATAGAACCACTAATTAAGGCATTTATAGCAATGGCTTGAAAAAACTATCCTAAACCTTGCATGTCTACAGACAAGACACTAGCGTCTGCAATTAACCTCAATATCTAATTGACTGTGAATTGAGCTCTTTCCGCATATTCTTAACTCTAAATGGTTTTATAATAGTTCAAGCTTTGTGTTTAGGGTCATTGTCCCGCAAGATGCTTTGCTGTCCCTGTTGAAGAAAAGCATACACACATTATGATAACGGTGCCGCAGAACCTTCTTTCACCTTTGGGATGTGGTGTTCAGATGATATACAATTTATTTCTTCAGGCATATTGCTTATTGTTTATATATAGCAGAAAGTTCGATTTTGGTCACATCCAAACCGCAGCAACTTTCAGCCATGTGTTTGCTGTCGTCTATGCTGGTTGTAGTAAACAATGAACAATAATTCGTGTGAGTTTTCTTTTAACAATAGCTTTCAACTTCCCAGTACTGCGCACAAGCAGTATTTGTTACCTGAGATTTTCTATAAGTTTACATCTGACCTTGGTGTTCATGAGCCTGTTTTTTTTAAACTAAATATACTTTAGACTTTTAACCCCTTCACAAAACACTTGTGTTTATACTGACGTTTAACAAAAAAGTGGCAGTAAAAAAAATCTAATAAAAAACATTTTAATGGTCGTAGTTTCAATAACTTTAACAAGGCACAGTAGGTTTTCACGCAGGGGTCCATATTTTTCCAATCATGAAGAAAAATCTTCTGTTTCTCTATTATCCTAGGTTTTATGGTAAGCTTCTACAGAGCCTGATGGACTGTGATGAGGATACAGTTGACCGAATTAGGAACAGCATGGTGCCACGACTGGGCCCGGAGATGACCATGCTCATTCAGCTGCTGCAGAGCAAGCCCTGCCCAGCTACCGCCGGGGCAGCGGCGTCAGCCGTCCCAACCGGCGTGGAGATCCGCGCGGACTGGCGCTGGTCCATGGCCCCGAACATGTACAAGATCCAGCCTAACCTGCGGAACAGAGACTCCCCCAGCCATTTAGGGAAAAAGCGCCCTGGCAGCGACGGGGCCTAACTTCCGTTGATGTTAAGAAACATCCTCACAGTTCTCAAAACATCACATAAGTCCGGCTATTACCCAGCGCTGATAATATTTGTGTCTCTGCTATTTTGGAAGTTACTGAAACATGCACCTCTTTGGAATAGCGGATCGCCAATATGGTCAATATCAGTTTGATTGTTGTTATATTGTATATCCTACGTGTTAGGCTTGAGTGAACCCATCTTTCATGGACTGATTTCAAACATGTCCGCTCACAGTCTGTGTTGAATATGTGGCTGACAAAAACAAGGTGTTGTTATTCAAAATCATCGTCTCATGAATATAAGTCAGTGGTTTGAGTATAATTGGTTGAAATTATTGATAGATGTATGTTACGAGCATGAGATATGAGTGTCATAGCACTTAACATAACTCTTAAATGTACTGTATACTAACTTATATGAGACAGCCATATTCTGCCCTCTGAAAGAGCGCTCATATGGACTAGGTCTGTAGAGGTTTCTGTAGAACCTATGAGAGGTTATCTTAAAGTGACCAAAAACCCCTAAAACTGCCCTGAATGCTATCCATGAAACAAAAACCAAAATTACGTTTACCTACAGCACATAGAGTTTAGCTTTTATTTTCTGATGGCAGAAAAAGGATTGTCCAGGTCGCGGCCAAGTCTATTATCCTATCCAGACACTTGCAATGCATAAGACTGTTGAGCTACATGCTGAACTAGCTTAGTTCCTAAGTCAGCGTGAAAGAGCTGCGTGTTTGCAGTAGCTAAAAGACATGTTCACTGAAGAGAATGAGAGCAGCCATCCTCTTGGACTGTGATGACCGTTGTTCTCGAAGGTGAATCATGCGACACTGACTTCCCGTGTTAAGACAGAGACTGACTATTTAAAAAGAAGCCTTGATGATATTTATTTTCCTACTATTTTATTTAATGTTTTTATTATTTTATGCATTATTGTAGTTTTACATAGTTTACAGGTTATTAGCAGTTTAGTCATGACTCCTATTTGAACATGAGCACTATGCCAAAAAAAAAAAAGGTGAGGTGACACTCCGGTGACTGAATGGGACCCATGTCATGACTCTGTGCTGGCCATAGGGGAACAAGGATGGTCTTTCAGGTCCGTTGAATTAATTTATGGGTGTTTCAAGCGACTGCTTTGGTTTCAAAACAAAGGTTGCCGTTGCGGTTGCTGGAAGTCCACTTTTGGAGAACGCTGTGCATTTTAGAGAAGGTTGTGTGGTAAAACAAACACCAGCGTAAAGAACCCTTTGACGCATGCTATGTATTTGGTGTTTTACACACTTGATCTGAAAAAGTGTTTGCATAAAAAGCGATGGGATGCTAAGTCTGGTTAAATTAAACATAGCAAATTATGATCAGCTTTGAAAAGTTGGCATGGATTTGCAAAGAAATGGTACACCTGAAGCCCACTTTCTACTTTTCCTTGTTTGTGTAAAAGTTAGCTTTAGCGCTTTAGGGCAGCTAACTTCTGCAGGAAGTTAGAAAAGTAGCAATTTACTGCCGATTGTGTTTGGGTGGCGTCTTTGGAGCATTTTTTATATTCTTGCTGCTATGGGCACTGATTAAATATACGTTTATTATGCAGCACTTTAAATGTTTCAGGCAATCTGTCACAATTGCTAATGTCCATGGGATCGCAGGAAAGGCAAAAGCTGAAGTGGCATCTACAAAGCATACGCATTTGAAGCGTTTCTTACTGTCTTTTGCAACCTTTAATTTTGACTGCATCGCCCTTGGGAGAAGTTGAATGTCCACGTTCCTATTTGTATTATTCAGAAGAGTTTCACAGCTATTCCCCCTTTTACTGATTTTGATCAATGGTCCCTGGCCTGTAAACACCAGTTTTTGCAGATTTCTGATTCCCCTGCAAAAGCTATGAAATAAGAACACAGTAAATATAACTCTGAGTAAATTGGTCCTGCGATTGTAGGCACCGAGACGGGTCTTCATGCTGGTGTTTGTTTTTATTTAAACCCTAAAGATGGATTTTTGGTTTGGCACTGTGGAATTCATGAGACAATCGATGGCTTCTGTTGGCTCAGAGTGGAGTAAGCTTAAGTTCAATTAGTCAGACTTTTAAAATATGTTCACATCAAGAAAACAGTTTAGAAGTAAACCTCTAAATAAGCTTAAGCTTGATTTAGATTTTCACCTCTTTCAAATATCAAACACAACAACTCGCATTAATTATTTTGAATTCATTAAAGGAATTAATGGCAGTCACTTTTTAATGAAAGCAATTTTGTCTTGGATTGTTTAGAGTAAAGCACAGAGCTTGAAAAGAAAATAGTTTTATTTTTCTGTTTCACTTTTTGAGCTACGCTAAGAATTCCAAACTATGCAATAATCACTGCAACACGGAAATCGACCTTTATCTCATCAGTCGCCAGCTGATGCTGCACCACGTGTGCTCTCGTGCTGCGCTCACGGTGCGAAGGCATCGCACCTCTATGAGGCTTTCTTTTTCCGTGCTTTGTCTAAACCAGTTCTCCTTTGTTCTGTGAACAGGAACACTTCTTTCATGTCATGCTGCGCAAAAACGGGGTGGGGGGGGTGTTCGGTAAGAAATACTGGGTAGTTGAGAACTATGGTGACACTGTAGTATATACTAGCTTGTATTTTATTTTAAATATGCACTTTGCATCTTAACCACTATAAAGGGCATTGAAAACATTCAGCATGTGTGCAACTGAGGCATATTTTACTTACCCAGTGAAAGGAGACGAGTTTGAAAACCACGTACCCTGAAGGGTTCAGGGCTTCTTTGTGTCCTATTGATCCATTTGTGTGTATATTTGTTGACCATGGGTAAATCCAAAACCCGACAGCTGCTGCTAAAAACTACTCTGTATGATGCTGGAACCTGTCAGCACACGACGAACTCAGCATCAGTCACTTAAACATCTTAATGTCGATCCGCGTCTTTATATTTATTTTTCTCTCGTGTCGGGTTTATTTGGCAAGGGCAAATCGACTGTTTCCTCACCAAGTAAAAATGTAACAGTAATTTTAGAGAATGTACCTGTATACTGAATGTCTCCAGACAAGGACAGGCCCGAGTCGGCCAAAGAAAGCTTTTGAGAAATCTCAGTCATTGAAGTTTTTTGTTTTTTTTTCTGTTATTCTTTTACTTTTTTTTTGTTTTGTTTTATTCTATTAATCCAGGTATTGGGTGCTTAAGATGAAACCGAAGCATTGTTAAATTGGCCTGTGGTGAGCTTTGCCAGACTGTTCTTGTTACTACTCGAAACTAAGACCCTCTCTTACATATGGAGCTTCACGGTACTCGTTCCCCTTAAAAAACTTGAAATAGATCGTTGTGCTTTAATTTGAAAGGCTTCAGTGATTAGTAAAGTCTATTTTAGTTTTTTAGTTTTAACAGTGACACTTATTTTACATATTCAAATATATCAGATTCTAAAGTGTGTTTCTATTATTGGAGATCACTGAAGTTCCTGAAAACAGATTCTATGTAACGCATGATAAACCCTTGTGAATCACTTGCACTTTAAAATATACCCATACACATATATGCCCACACTGTGTATATGTTTGGGTTTTTTCTCTGTACTGAAAAGTCATAAAAGATACAAATGCATCAATTATGTGTCTTTTGCTGATAAGAAATAAACTATTTCTCAAATGTAGCTCGTTGTGTGGAATATGTGATCTGACTTCACCATCACACAAAACACAAACTGTGTAGCTACTATTCCTTTATGCCTTAATTTTCCCCGTTAAATTGTTCCCGCAGTTTGTCAAACATCTATTATTTGACTTTTGTGTATCTATCCAATTGTACTGGTTATGAACAGGTCTGTCATTTAAAAACCACAAACCCTCCCTATTAAGCAAAAAGGATTGAACCAGTTGGTCACTGACTTACTGGGTGGCATCTTTTTATTCAGTTCTTTTCGAAGGTATTTGATGTTTTGATCTTTTCATTTTTTTCTATTCCAACTGCAAACTTTGGAACTTTGAAACCAAATGTCAGAAGAGGCAGTAAAGAAATATTTGGTAACACTGTATGGCCTGCAGAGACCCACAGCCCAGGTAGGATAGCATGTTGGCTGTTGTTGACTATAAGTTGTGCACTCCAGAAACTAGGTCTATATGGATAAATAGGAAAAACGCATCCTCTGTTGGAAAATCCGCCTATTTGCAGTATTCCACAAGCTGTGTAGAGGACACTGAAAACAAATGGAGGCAAATGCTCCCATCAGATCTGACTAACTGGAACCTTTTGTGCTCCAAGCCAAACACCAACTTGAAATGAAGACTGGTCGTCTGAGGAGATTGTTGGAAGGCTTAAAAGGAGAAGAGTTAGCATGGGGAGAGAAGTCTGCAAAAAGATGCTTGTATTTATTTTTACCTGAGCCCACTTAGGAGCCCCGTAAACTGCAACAAGAGAAGAGGATAAAAATGGGGGAGTAGGGATGAGGATTTATGAGATGGGGAGAATGCAGAGGGATGAGGGTGATGGGAAGATGAAGATAATTCATAGGGATGAGGTGAAAGGGGTAGAGGGTAAGGGAGGGTGGGGTTAAAAGACAATGAATTATGGCTTAGGTAAGTAAAAGTGGGCCGCTTAGGAAAATAGAGGTGCGGCTGAGGCGATGCGATTCGAGGCTCTTGAACCTACAGTAACATATTAACCTTATTTGTATCATAAAATGAACAGTCTGAAAGCATAAGGTAAAACATGATGTTTGCAGGGGGTGCTTTGATTCATAGGAAGATTGTTAGACTTAATGGGAAGTAGGATGGAACTACAACAGGGCAAGCGTGCAATAAAACTCCTCAGAGGTTTAAAAAAAGTTGAAAGTAGGATCAAGTTTCACTTTCAAGGAGGAGAATTAGCGTAAACATACAGACAGAGATAAAATAAAACTGTGATTACATGTTAACAGCCCAATATCTGCACATTATATAGAGACCATATGCCAATAAAATTCCTTGGAGGATGCCATCATTCGTTTGCAAGAACTGCTAATCCACCTGATTTGCTTTTCTTGTTGCTCTTCAAGTCTCTGTTTGACCTTATGTTTAGAAAGCTGCGATAAACTAAACATTGGAGTTGGTGGCATAATCATCTCCCAGTGTGACCCTTCTTTCTGTGTTCTTTGCTAAATCCTCTGGTGTCATAGTTAAGCTGTTATTTAACAACAACTTGTCACGCATCATAACAATTGTGCAAGGATAAAAATATAAGACCAAACACTGTTTCATCTGCATTACATTCAAAACTGGAAAACTTGCTTCTCAAAGAGGTTCTCCATCCAATATAACTGTGCTCGAGTTGTGTTTTTTAAGATAACGGCAAACCTCTGTCTCAATGTGCAAACAGTGTGAAGCTGTATCTCAAAATACTTGCAACTACAATTGTATTAAAATGCGGTTTTACAAATTTTTGACTTAGTTGGTGCTACAGATGCAAACCACACTTTTCTCTTTTTTTAATTTTAAATATGCATTATTTTACATTAGTCCACCACATAAAAACCTAATTAACTTATAAAGTTGATGTAGTAATATGATTGATATGGACATGTGGAAAAAATAAAAGAACACTATTAAATGTATCTGTACTGACGCTTTTCATAATCAACTCTTCTAACAAACCATTGATTCTGCTGTAAATATGTCACACATAACAATACAATAATATTTAAAACTATTATAAACCCAAATTTCATTATGAGCTAAAGAAAATTGCTAACAAGGAAAACATTAGGTTGCCGGCTTCCTGAACTATGACTCCATAGGATCTGATGTCAGTTAATCTGGAAAAAGGTGGGACTTGAATTATTCTAAAGATTTATAACTAGGAGTTCAACTCACTCATTGCATCATCATCATCCAACTTTAGTCTTACGTAATCACTGACCTGCTAAACCTGTAACACAAAGACAGGCTCGACAAAGCGGAGAAGGATTATGGAAGCATGGTGAATTTCCTCTTCGAGAATATAGAAACATCAAGGGGGAAACTGGAGAGGAGGCAGGACTGAAAACAATACATGAAATTCAAAATGAACAATGGCAGGAATAGCAGCAGCAAATGACAGGCGCTGCTTCCATAAGAGACGCAAGGCATGCCAGTGAAAGACCCAGAGAAACAGCTTCCTCTTTAAAAATCCTCATTGATCCTTTGTAAATATGATTTATGTGAGTCAGTGTAAATTCTGTAGTATTTTCTCCTTGTTTAGTCACTCAGTTTAGCTCCTGCATGCTCCACAGCCTTACTGGGCAGATGAGAAGTGGCTAAGTACCTTTCAAGATCTACAGAGAACCAAAAAGATGACCATCTTTGGCTGAATATCTGTCAGTCTGTTTTTTATAATGTTTGACATCATTCTTCAGGTTTTTACATTCCTAAAATAATATGGTATATAGTAAGTTAAGAGAACACAAAACCCTGTGAACGTTTTATATTTCATTGCATTGCAGCTTTTCAAATCAAATCACATCAAAAATACTTTATTTTGTGTTTTATTCAGTCCTACACATTAAAAAAAGGTTGTATTCAACTTTTACACCAACAGTTGTTTGTCTTCTAGCTCTGCAATTAAAAATGCATCATTACAGAAATCACCAGGTGTTCAACGCTATCTTTATATTCTATATGTAAAAAATTGCTTTTTTGCCATTCAATAAATACATAATTTAGAGATTTCCTGACTAAAAGCATTCCTGTAAGAAAATTCTCCCATCTAAGTTATCGGTCACTGGAGTGGAGTTACCACCGGCCTCTCGGCTGCTCATCCAAATAGAGCTTTCTTTGCACAAACTGTTTAGGCTGATAGCCATGTTTTGGTAGCTTTATGGCTGAACCCTATCTTTCCATTATCGGGAGATGGAAATGAGAAGAGCTCCTTGAGATGGGAGATTAATATGGGTTCCTTAAACCTAATGCTGCTTTAACCTTTTCCACAGCTGGATCAGAATAAATAAAAAATGCAATTGTTTCCACAACAGACATAGCTCCTCTACCCCCAGTTAGAGATATAGAGCTGACACAGTTCACACCTGTCTCCGATAAAACAGTTGAAGAGATCATCTGCAGCCTGAGTCCATCTACTTGCTGCCTGGATAAGTTACCAACTAGATGACTAAAGTCTGTGCTGAGCAGCTTGCTGCCACAACTTGCTCATTCAGTCAACATCTCACTTCAAACCGGAATATTCCCAAAGGCCTTGAAAACTGCTGTCATTAAGCCTCTTCTAAAGAAGAGCAGTCTGGATGCCACAGTACTGAACAACTACCCATATCCCCTATGCCCATATCAAACCTGCCATTCTTATGAAAAGTGCTGGAAAAAGTTGGATACCAACAGCTGAGTGACTTTCTCCTGTCTAACAATGTGTTTGATGCTTTCCAGTCAGGCTTTAGGCCCCACCACAGCACTGAGACACCTCTGAACAAGGTGACAAATGACATCCGCCTAAACTCAGATGCAGGCAAAGTCTCTGTCCTAGTTCTGCTGGACCTGACCGCCGCCTTTGATACAGTTGACCATGTGATTTTATTACAGAGGTTAAAAGACTGGGTGGGACCAACTGGTATGGCTCTCAACTGGTTTAAGTCCTACCTTGAGGACAGGTGTTACTTTGTTCAAATTGGGAACGGCGTCTCCAACCGAATGGGCGTGACCTGTGGGGTTCCCCAGGGGTCGATCCTGGGATCCCTTTTATTCCATCTGTACATGCTTCCACTGGGCCAGCTAATACGCAGCCATGATGTGTCCTACCAGAATACTGTAACGGCCCCCTCACTGGGCTTTTTAAACAGGCCTTAAGACACCTTCAGAACATCCAGAATGCTGCTGCTCGAGTTCTGACCAAAACCAGGAAATATGAGCACATTACTCCAGTGCTCAAGTCTCTGCACTGGCTTCCCGTCACTCAAAGAATAGACTTTAAAACAGCCTTGCTTGTGTACAAATATGTTCATGGTTTAGCCCCGAAGTACATATCTGACATGTTAGAGCCATATGAACCAGCCAGGACTCTGAGAACCTCAGGTAGTGGCCTCCTGCTGATGCCCAGGAACAAACAAGGGGAGGCTTCATTCCAGTTTTATGCTCCTAAAATCTGAAAGTCTTCCTGAAGAGGTGAGACAGGTTTCAATTCTGCCGTTGTTTAAATCCACGCTGAAAACAGCCATGTTTAACTGTGTATGTAGCAACTGAGAATATTATTACTATTATTATTATTATTATTATTATTATTTTATTTTATTTTTTATTTATTTATTTATTTATTTATTTATTTATTTATTTATTTATTTATTTATTTATTTATTTTTTCTTTTAAATTCAAAGTTGATTTTATTGTTTCATTTTCTGCTCTTTTTTCCCATGTAAAGCACTTTGAATTGTCTTGTACACGAAAATGTGCTATACAAATAAACTTGCCTTGCCTTGCCTTGCCTATTATCCTGCCAATAAAATCATTGAGTATTTAAGATGTATTTCTTTACATTGAAAGGTCCATTAGATTAATGTATCTTGCAACTCTTTGGTTTAAGTTAAAACTGATCTGAATAAAACTGTCCTTCTTTCCTTTTTGTAGTTTGAGCTCCTATAGGCATTAAGTAGCCAGACTCAATTACCCTGCTTAGGGGCCCTCTGTTTCCACAACAAGTCAAGATCTCAAACAGATCGTGCACATGCCTGCCACGGAGGTTCTTAATCCTATAGCTCTCAGCTCAGCGCCAATGAAGGAAAGCACAATAAAAGTCACTTCTTCTGAGCTTCATAAGTTTTGTATATTTAATTGTGATTTGGATTTGTAGATATATTTTGCTGTTTGTCTTTAAAACCTCTCTTTTCTAAGGCTACCTTTGCACCACTGGAGTCTGTGCAGCATGCCCTGCAAATAACAAAGTCTTACGTTCTTTGTGGCGAATGCTACAACAGCTACACAATCAGGCATCAGTAATTAGAACAAAAATAAATCACTCTGGTTTACCACAAGCCGTGAGCATGTGTTATAAATCCTGCAATACTCCATGAAAGAAGCTGAGAGACACAGACATTGGCTCTAGCTGAAAGTGAACTTAGTTCAACTTAGCACAAAGCAGCTGAAACTGCAAAGTGACTGTTTGGTTTGAGCGCCCGAGGAGAAAAGAGGGGGCAGAACGCAAGAGGCTCCATGAACACTAATCTCAGTCAGAGGGAGATATAATTTCATGCCTATTTAGAGAAGAGTCCTGAAGGGCTTTCTCATCAGCCATTCTCCTTTTCTCATGGATAGGTGATGCAGCAGCTCTGCACGCTGATCTTATCATGTCCTTGTTTAAAGAGACATCCACTTTCAATCCACAGACAGAGAACAGGAAAAAAAAAGACACAACACAAAACGTTTTTATTGTAGCATGTGGTCTCTTTAAATGTCTGTCTCAGAGTGATTTTTATCCCCCTTTTTTTTTCTTTCTACTGTTTCATTTTGAGCCATGTTACGTAGCTGTAGTTGTGTAGTGGGCAACTTTTATAAGCAATTACAGCTTTCATCACAGAGAAACGTCTCGTTGCCAGGAAACATTTGAGCAGAATTTTGACCCTGCCTATTCATTTCGCAGCTTGGACCGCTGCCGAATATATCGCTACCCTGATAATCACAAGCAGCGTAATAATGAATAATGACAAAATTACAATGTCATTATGCAGATGCAATTCATACCATCTGCTTGAGTGTGCATGTGTGGAGCATGCATGTGTGTGTGTATGGATGGGTTTATTTGATGTTGCAGCTTTTTCAAATCAATACTGGGCTATAGTTGAGCCATCAAACTCAATTTATAGACTTCTTTACTATGGAATGATAATCCTTGTGCAAGTTTGCATGCGCCTGAAATCAATGTGCATGCAGGGCTTCCATTTAATACATCACAGGTTACAATCGCATGCTTTTTTTTTTTTTTTGCTTAGCTTTATAAAGTGCTGTCCTCCCTCTTTGGGCAAATATAGCGTTCCTGAAGTCAGTGGTCATAAATAATCATGGTGCTTCTGCTTTTGTCATGCAGGCAAAGAGCAGAACCAGAATTGTTTGCAATTGTTTTAACCTCTTGATCAAATTCGGGGGGAGGGAAGCAATGTCCTCATAGTGCAAGCACAGTGTCAGCGATTTGATGGGGAATATGAACAATGTGCTGTGGTTAGTGCGGTGCAGCAATTGCTTCTTCCCTCTCCCAGTGTGTTTTATATTCATTATGTCCTTCTCTTTCCCATGAAACTTGTGGCATATTCATCAGCACTGTGACAAATTAGATGTGCAGTGAAATGGAGTATGACTGAGAGCAGTGGAAGATTAGATCCACTCCAATCCTACCCAGCAATCACTATCCCTTCATTTCTGTGGGGACATACCCAAGGACGGAAAAGAAAATTAGATCAAATTTTACTGAAGAGAAAGCTGGAGTGGCGGAGAGAAAGAGATGAAACAGAGCACGCTCCTTCCCTGCCAAAGCATCTGCGTCGAAAACAGCGTTTGTCTTGGATTCAAACGTATTGCAGTTTTTAACCTTCCAAACACATAGCCTATAACTAAAATAGATCCAGTTTCACAGGCAGATGAAGTGCTTTGTAAAAAGGTATTGAAACCCTTTTTAAAACTTTTCAGATTTTTTCGTAAAACAACTGCTGATTTTATTTATGTTTAGTAGCGGTTTATGTGATAAGCCAGCATAAAGGGATGCGTAAATGTGAACTGGAAGGAAAACTTCAAACAAAAATTCAAAAAAAGGAAAAATGTGTTTTTATTTCAGCTTTATGGGGTCGATGTGAAAGCACCGTCTGTCGGAGCTACATTTGCACGTCCAGCATGCTTCAGATTAGACAAACTGCTTGTAGACCTAATTTTAATGCTTTTACTCACGGTCTTAACTACATTTAGGTCTGAACTTTGACTGGACCGTCTTTACAGATTGATACGAAAAACGTTTATCTAAACCACGTAAGATTAGACTTGTTGAACAACTGGAAACTTCCTCTATACTACTCTGTCTGTCTGTGTGTTGAAAGCATGATGCTACCACATCCGTGTTTCATGCTCAGTATTAGTTGTTTGATTCATCTGAAGAGAAGATATTTTCCAGATGTTTGCTGTGTCTCATGCAGACTTTGATCAGGAATTGTTTTTTTTTAATCAATTGTTTGTTTGTTTTTTTGTTTTTTTTGCCACTCTTCCTATAAAAGCTGAGTTAATACATTTTCTGTTGCAAGATTCTCTCAGCTGAGTTCTGGTGCCTTGAAGCTATTCTAGATTTATAGTAGGTCTCTGGTCTGCCTAAATACTCTTGCCAACCATAATTATAAATTTAAAAAATTAAATCCGTGTGTCCTGTTCCTTTCAGTGATGTGCCAGTTTATATTTCCCTTTTACAGACATCCCAATAAATACATTAGTTTTTAGTTGCCAATATGAGTTAGTTCAAGGGTTATAAATACCTTCACAATTCATTTTCACAAAGCTGTTCTGTGCCTGCAGTAAAACTGCGGCTTTACCACAGCGACTGATGGAACCAAAGGAACAGCATAATCAGTCTGTTTATCAGTGCAACTGAAAGATTTTTAAGCATTGTCAGATGTTGATCTTCTCCGGTTTCACCTGAAGGTCTCCAGCAACATTATAGAAAAAAAGAAAATAACACATTACAAAAATGACTAAATTAAGATGAAGTAAGGTTTCACACAGATAATTACTTGATTTTGGTCTAAATTTGAAGGTAAACAAAACGCTTATACAGGACCGAGTCAACGTTCCAATGCTAAATATTGTAATATTTTAACTTTAGAGCAGATGTCAAACAAAAAAATAAAAAATACAAAACACGATGTAGTGTGGCAGAGACATCTAGTGGCAATACACGACTTTTACAGACCACTACGTAAAAATTACATGAAATTCAAATATACAAGGTTCAGCACTTTGATCCACATAAATGTCTTACAACATTTCTACATAATAGTTATTAAAGTAAAACTTATCTTATATTAAGTGATATAAGTGAAATTATATGAATTAATATTATATTGTTTTGAACATTTTCACCAATTGCAAATTAACTAATCCAAACAAAAGCAAAATAGGATTTTTACATGATGGATTAAAATATCCATAGAAATAAGTGACTTTTGACTGAATTTTATTTAGGGGCAAAAACAGCAAAGGAGGACTGATTGCAAATCAAACTATTGTTTGGTTTAGTTAAATTCATGACTGATTTTCTTTATTAAAATAAGGGTTTATTCAACGCATTCACTGTCATTGTGAATATTCAAGCAGACCGTTTTGTTTTGTTTAGAAAAAGGAACAAATTGCTAATTTCTTCAGCGCTTACACTTGTTTTGTTTCAGGTGGACTGTTTTGGAAAGGCTTTTCAACTACCTACATTGTTGGATTTATTCAAGTGTTGCAACATCATGTTTTCTTGAAATTAAGGCAGCAAAATATGCCATTACTATGTTGTTACTGAATATTGAAAAATGAAGTTGGTTATGATTTTATTGTTTAATTTTATTTTATTCCATAATTCAAATGATACTAAGGATATGTTCTGAGCTGTAGCATCCGAGCCGAGTCAATTCAACTTGCTAAATAAATAGTTAGCAAGCATAGCATGAAGGCATGAGACTAGAAACATAATTATCCATGACTTGTTGCATCTAAGAGATCCTTTTCCTATTGCAGTATCCCATATTATGATGTTTTATTGGAGTTTTATGTATTTTGCTTAACCACTAAAGATGCAAATGTTACCAAATCTTTAGTGTTGATAGCAGATTATAAAAGCACCAATCAGTCGCTGTCCACTTCAGCACCTTTCAGAAATTGAAAATCCTGCTGTTGTTTATAGTAGGTTAAAGGTTATGCTACTCTGGTTTTTACTGTAATGTGTCGGCAGCGCCTTTCACTCAACGGCTTATTTCTAGCCTAGAGGTCAATCTGTCTAAAGTAACCTCTCTCATTTGCAGCGCATCTGTGCAAAACAAAGGGTAAGTAAGAAGGTAAATATAAACCCGAGAACCACATGTCACACTATAGGTAAGATGTGAGGCTTCAACGTGAACCTTTAGCCTATAGGAAGTCTGGGTTCATTTTTCCTCCCTTTAAGTTGACACTTTGAGCTCTTTCACTTGTCTTTTGCTGCATGATAAATTACGGGTATTTGTGGTAAACTGTACTTCTTATGTTACATTTAGATGACATGAGGGTGAAAAAAAAGAGGCTGGAAAAGTTTTGGAATATTTTAAGCAACAGTACTTGAAAAGATAACATCGCTCGAAGGCTTCAGAGGTCATTGTTGCAGTGATTAAGTAATTAACCCATCAAACTGAACACAGGAATGTCCAGTGTTTCAAAGAGACAGTATTTTTTTTTCAACTATGCTGTTGAATTTTATGGTTCTTTGTTTCTCATCTTGCATTAAAAAAATGACTTTATTACAGCTCACTTTTGAGATTCTGTCTCAAAAGTCCATCTACTGTATATAGAGGACAAATACAAAACATATGTTCAAAAATTCATAAATTAACGTGAATTAAAATAAAACGTGACCTAAATTAAGTGGATGTTGATAAAAACTGCAACATGGCTGCTTTAGATTTTATTGTTAAATTAAATTAAACTAATTCATTAACTGATTGATCTCATACTAATCAATGTAATGCTTTAATGTGAATCAATTTACCTCCATAAAAATGGAACCTCCCTGTGAAGGTGAGTGTAAGGACAATTGAGAAGAGTTTGATTTAATTACATTGTTGTGATTTATTATCAGATATGAGGAATTATTAAAGAGGAGAGACAAGCGATTAGGGAAGACAACAGCTACAGCAATGTTTTATTAGAGGAATTGATCAGGTTCGGTCTTACGGTTCACCGGCTGAGTTCCAGTGTTGGTGCAGAGGTTTCATCTAAAGAGGCAACTACAAACCCTGAGCACTGAGGAGATTGGAAGGAAGTGAAGCTTGAAGGACTGAAAACGGATAATCCAATCTGTGAGGCAGAGATAACATTAGTAAACAAGGTGGACATGCATTTGATGGGACCTCTAGGAGTTGAATGGATTACATCTAGCAGATACATTGTGGTTTGTGACTGTTTTTCAGACAGATTCTTAAAAGCCGCAGCTAAAAAAGGACTTGATTACAGCCGGATGTGGAGGCTGCAGTGGTAGAGTTCCTCTGTTCATGCAAAAACTCCAAAGCACAGCTATTTACTTTAATCCAAACATTTTCAATGTTTATATGAATCGCTTACTTACACCATTACACTAATAGCCTTAGTAGGGCAAGAAAATAACACTTTACACATAAATGTCAGCCACTTTCTCTCTGAATTTCACACCTTTAAGCAGTAATGCAGGATAAAACTCCAGCTTTCATATCTCTCTGTCAAAGGAGCCTCAGTTGAATGCTCTCACAACCAACCTGGGTCATTCTGATTAAAGAGAGGATGGAACGGGTGACTTTCTAACAATCTTGGATGTTTGGATGTATGATATGTACAATTAGAGGATAAACACAATGGCTTACCTGCTGGTAGATAAGGGAACACAGTCTCTCTACACAGAAAAAGTCTCCGAAATATCTGAGGAAAACAGAGCAAGGAACACAAAATGAAAGGCTTTTTCAACTACCAGATCTTCCAATGATGAGGAGATGTGAGCAGGAGATGATACTGTAAACATTAGTTTGTTGTTTTCTGATGCAGAACACCATAAAAAATGAATGTAATTCAGTTCATGTTCAGCTATAACCAAACTAAATATTTTAGACAACAAATTAGAACTGTTGATAAGTTTTTCAGATTCGGTGAAAGGAAGGAATAATTTTTTTACTTAACATTTGGATGCTATCCTATCCTGTCAGTCAGGGAGGAAACATTTGCTAAATACTAAATTCAAAACTAGGGTGTTTTTATATGCACCAATTAACCATTTTTTTTTACATTTAAATCAAAGATCTAACAATTAAATGGTGAGTCCGATAAATGATCCAATAGCAGGTAATTAATTTAATAAGTCAAGAATAATCAAACTTCCAAAACCTATAAGACATGCTAGCAAGCATCTGGTACCTTCAAATGTTCCCACAGCAAAACAAGTTATTTCCCTGGTTGATAGGTTTAATTGTTGGATAATAAAAAATGTTAGGAAGATCAGCAAATCATCTTGCACATTATTTTAGAATATTGTGCATAATATAAATATCCATGTTTCATACTCACATTACTGAGAAAATACAAAACAGCATGCAGATATTTTTTAAAGAAACTTCTTAATTGCGCATCAGAGTTCATTTACTCATTGGGTTGTTTTTTGTAACTGAGTTAAGTATGAAAAACTGCTTTTGGGATTTAGAAATATGAATAAATAAGCCAGTATAAAATAACTTGAAACATGTGAAGTGGGAAAATATTAAGAAACTGACTGAAATATTGAGATTGAGATTTTGAGTCAAGAAAAAGGTCAGGAAACACCTCCTCACAAAATCACAAAGCCGAACCTTGATCTTTGAAACCATGGGAACATTACCTGACTCTTGGAGCATAGCAGAGTCCTGTCTGCATGTCTTCAACCAAATCTCTGAAAATCCCAGATCCCACCAAAAACTTCACTTACTTCACTGTGAGAACCCTGATTTTTAATCATTAACTCAAATCAGAGTTTTCAAATTAATCTCAGAACTGACGTTACAGGTTTTTACCCATAAACTGATTAGCTAGTATATTAGCAAATAATTGTTTAATTGATTAATTCTGTTTTTTATGTATTTATTATGCTGACATCAGACAACCACATCGTTATTAAACACATTTGCTTGGCCCTATATAAACTTCATAACTTCAGAGTCAACTGATCACTTTTATTTTAATGGCTGAAATTCAAGCCTGCATGCTTTTCTATGGCATTGCCCCAATGTAAACTGTTCAACGTGAGATTGCTGCACGTATCTTGAAGCCTTGTTTGTTTTCTACTGATTATGTCTACAAATTAGCATAACAAATGAAACATGACATTCTCTTCGCGGATTTGGTTACATAAATAAAAAGTGTAATAAAATAACCCAACATTAACACTTTAAAGGCAAAGAAAGTATTCATGATCAAGTGATTTACTGAGAAGTAACCAATCAACATAACACATAAATAATAAATGTCGGCTGTTAGATCTGATGATTTGAGACTCTTTGTTTTTATTCTGATTAATAAAAGGACTTCCACACAGTACAGTATTCAGTCTTTCATTATGATACTTCCTTTAATAAGTTCATTAGAACGAATTATGATTGGATCAGCTTTTTTTAAGGACTTATATGTCTTTCACAAAGTTGGTCTTAGTTAAATAATCAATACCTACTTTAGAAATCTAGTTTTAAGTTACTTTTATGTGAAAAGTGCAATATCTCTAGTAGATTTCTGGTTTTTAACCACACAGATGTTGATTCTGACCTTTTTTCAATGAAAGCTTTTTGAAAATGCTGCTCTATTATTGTCATCACTTGTCCTGCCTATTCTTCCTGACTCGGGACCCTTTGATGACAGCAGTCGCGCCTCTTAGGGTCCCTCAGCGTCTGTCTGTGCTCAGTGTTTCCGTGGACGCGCGTCGCGGCCTCAGCCAAGCATTGCTGCTTGGCGCCACCGTCTCTCCTCTCCCACAACATCAGGTGTAATGTTACTGTTTGTTGTGGCCCAGGAGCGCTAATAACATGGCTGGAAAACAAATGTCGGTGTTAAAGCTGCGCTGCATCACCAGAGATCACACAACCAGAGGAACCTCTGCTCTGGTTAAATTGTCTGACCACAAGAGGCTGTTTTACTTTAATCTCATTTTATTTGAATTTGAATTTAGCTAACTGATTTTGTTTCTTACTTATTGTTCATTTGCAACTCTGTCATTAGAATTTATTACATTTTGTGTACAATTTTTAAAGACTTCCTTCGTAAATTAATAATTATTGTTATAACAATTTGTTGATATAACATTTACTTAATAGCCACACAACAGTTCACTGCCTCGTATTTTAATTGGACTACTTCATTGCACCACCAGACTGACAGATGGGCGGATATGATGATAGGTGTTCCTGTAAGGTGAGAAGTGTGCGTGCAGCCTCCCCTGGTCAGGGTCCCTGTGTCTCAGACTGATATCTATCTCAGTTGTTCGTCAGCAGGGCCCTTTAGCAGCCTGAATCTTCCGAGCCCCCTCACTCAACAGTTTAGTGAAGACATCCGCCCGGCAGCGCCTGCAGGAGCAGCTCCAGCGCGCCGTGCGTAAAAAGTGTCCAAAGCGCATCGTGCGGCAAATAATGAGGATGCTTCCCACCTCAGCGACCTCCACTCCGTTTTCGGTTAAGGACATTTTGAAGCTGGACGAGTTCGAAAACGATGTTCATTTGACGGATCAAGTTGTCCCGATGCATCAGCATCGGCTTTTGCCCGCAGCGTCCAACAGCGAATTGTTTCATGAGGGTCAGTCAGAGAGCTGCATCTACGGGATACAGGGGAAGCTGGATGTTCGCAGCTCTGCAGCAAAAGAGGTGATGAATGACAAAGGTGAGATCATCGTGAGGATTAAACACCGATTTGTCTTAAACATGCATTTGTGATTTTGCAGGTTTGGTTGCACCTATCCAGACTGTTTCACATCGCATTTTCGTTATTTGATTCTTTTATTTATTTATGTGTATATTTATTTAAATCATATTTTAGTCGTATTAACAATAACATTCAATCAATGTTAAGAATTTATAATTTAGTTACCCAAAGTTGTTTAAATAGATCCGTTTGTGTTTCTTCCAATGCAAATTTGACAAAATAACAAAAACTTCGTGAACAATTTAAAACTGATCCGATAGATTTTAACTTTAAACTACCACCATCACTGCAGTTTTGAAAGTTCATCGCCTAAAACAAACTTTACTAAATTAGTAAGACTCTAATCATATATATTGTAAAAATGTTACTGATTTTGTTAATAAATAATTTGATTGCTCAAAGTAATCTGTTTGATTCTACCAGTTTCATATTCACTTAGACTTTATTTTTTTTTAATGACATCATCAAGATTATTGTCTAATGTAAGCAAAAAAGATAAATAATAGACAACAAGTTTGCGATTAAGTTGAATGCTATAGAAATGGTATTGTGGTTTCCAAATATTCTGTCCGGATGGCTTAAACATGCTATTTAAAGGCAAATACTGCTGCAGGTTTTAAATGACCACTGAAAGTTACAACAGTGACTTTTGCTACTGTCCTCTGGACTCAGTGTTTTGCATGATTTGAGTATTTTTCTGCCTCCACACCCTGGACTTAAAGTAAGTAATTGACCAGTTTTGCCAAACTGAAGCTAATGGCATAGAGAGGAGGTCATGCATTCGTTTGATTCAGGTGTGCTGGTGAAGGAAAACTTTAAAAACAAAAACTAGTTCTGAGGACTAGGATTGGGAAGCCTTGAGTGAAATCATTAAATAAAGTAACATAGATTTTCCATTAATTCTATTAACGTGGGACACAAATATATTTCTAGATTAAAACAGCTTCTTTCAGACAATAACTGAACTTTAACAAGGCAGGTATAACATAATTAAATTAAATTAACTTAATACAAAATAATATTTTTTTAAAAATCTGTCTGCATTTTCTCATCCATAGGTTTAAATATATTTTTTTAATTATTAGTAATAGTTTTTTTTAAGTTGATATGTTTATTATTTTGATAAATGCTAATAAAAATCAATACACCAGCCTCTCATTTTCACTGGTGGACAGAATAAGAAAAAAACTTCACACAACATTTTTCATTAGTTAAAGAAACATTTTAGGTTGGATTATTATTATTAATATTTAAAATGTTTTCATTATTTTGTAAATATCATTACCAATTTAATGTCAAAACAGTTATAGTTAGATTTAATAACTGCTTTTCATTGGTAATTAATTAACATTATATGTTTGTCTTTTTATATTACTTAAGACATTTACTGCTATAGGAATAATAACAAATCAGAAAAGGTGGCATGTAAACCTTTATTTTTCTGACAGCTACCAGGTCCAGCTAGCTCATGTGCAAAAAAAACTAACCCAACCCCTAATCTGAGTATCTGAGTAAAATCAGAAAGGGAGCGAGATGGGCAAACAGTTAAAAGTGAAATAATTAATACTGGAGAGATAGAAGGTTAGGAAGAAGAGAAATAAGAGAGATGAAAACCTTTCTGAAGAAAAAAAAAAGAACAGATAAACCAAAGCAACTAACAATACTACAGTATTGTTAGCAATACTATAGTACAATACTATAATACAATAGCAACTAACTAACAATACAACGTGTTTCAAAAGTACGATGCATGTAAAGCCCAATATAGAGAACATCTGTAAACACCTGGTCCAAACATCTGTGTGTGTGTGGGGGGGGGGGGTATTTGTGTTAACGAAACTACGCTGACAGAGCCTTTTCTCATGCATCCAACGAGATAATGTTAGAAAAAAGATGTTTAGATGTTTTAAAAAATGTTACATTCGCTGCACAACAAAGTACTAGATTTTTCATGAATAAATATACGCATTTAATTATAGATTTATTTGATAAGAACATGCTTTTTTTTCAGATGAAGGAATATGTTTGATAAAGCACAGCCTCTCAGATAATAGAAAAGCAGTGATGTTGGTTTCCTGGGATTATTCTGAATGTTATCTGTAAATGATTGAACAATCCTGCTCCTCCGTGCAGCTCCCAACTCTTCGCCCGGCTCTGTCTCCAGAGACAGGAGGAGCTCGCAGCGCAGGAAGCCCCGCGTCCTCTTCTCCCAGTCGCAGGTGTCGGAGCTGGAGAGGCGATTCGGGCAGCAGCGCTACCTCTCCGCCCAGGAGAGAGAACAGCTGGCCCGGACTCTGCGCCTCACCTCCACGCAGGTCAAGATCTGGTTCCAGAACAGGCGCTACAAGTGCAAGCGGCAGAGGCAGGACAGGTCACTGGAGCTGGCCGGGTTCCCTCCCGCAGCGAGGCGGGTTTCCGTACCGGAGCTGTGCAGCGTGGGGCCCTGTCATGTCGGGCCCTGTCATGCGGGGCCCTGCGGCGCATATCTGAATCCCTGCAGCCCTGAGCTGTGTGGGAGCGGGTACCACGGACTGAGTGACCCAGAGGGGCTACTGCACCACTTCCAGGCTTCCTTACAGTGTGTAAGAGGCTGGTGATTAAAAATAATTAAATGCTCACTTTTTTTTTGTTTGTTTTTTCTCCAAAAATTAATTGTAACAATTTCTTAAAATACATTATCATTTTAATTTCTGTTTTATATATTTAATCATTCAAAGTGTTTTGTTTTAAATAAATGCAAAATCATAACAAGTTATGATTTGCCTTTGTTTTCGGAAAATAGACCCACTTGCATGCAGATGATAGTGCACACGGGCATTATTTTCATACCCATTACGCATGCGTTATAGGAGCCTAGTATGCGGTTTTTTTGGGATTTTTTTGACAGACAGTTTATCAAAGCCAGCCATCAAAGAACTAATGGACGAAGTGACATCTGAGCTGACAGAGCTGCCTTATCAAACTCATCTCATCACTGTCCCATTCACAAACACACAGAGGGGCTAATAAGGCCGGACAGCCTCTCCTGTCTCTCGGCTCTGCTCGGTAAACAATGCTGCAGACTGAGTGTCTCTTAAACTTTGTCAAACTTTCAATCTGGGAGGTTCACAATTTGATCTTTTACTCAGGGATGAGTCTCAGATTCACGGAAAGACGTTTCACAGTCTATACAGTTATAATAATTTAACAATCTTCAAACAATAAAAAATTTAGTTGTGTTGTGATGTGACTTTAGATGGGTGAGACTTAAAGAAAAGAAGCACTTCCGGATGAGCTGAAGCAGCATCTGCAGAGATAAGAAGCTGTAGACAGAGAGGAGACGGGCTGATGAGATAATAATGGTCCTGTGGGTGGGGGTGTGTGGGTAGTGGCGCGGATAGCTGTAGGTTTGTGTGACAATTCTCGTTTTTCCACAAATGAGTCAAATTCTTTGACTCACATGTGCGTCCTGTCATGTTCTTCACCAGAAAAGAAAGGAAAAAAAACACAAACGAAAAAAAACCTGAAAGGAAATGAAATTCTGTACAATAGAATAGAAATAACCACATAATAATAATAATAATAATAATAATAATAATAATAATAATAATAATAATAATAATAATAATAAAAATCACATTCCTTGGAGGAGGGGGAACATTTAAGAAGAAAACAAAGTGGAGTTATCACAGTTTGTGTGCAGAAAAGCAGCCGAATATCCACAAGAAAAAAAGTTCAATTTGCAAATAACAGCAGGAATGTAAACATACCATACCACTTTTATTTATAAAGCACTTTATTAATAGCACTTTACACAAAATTATCATACAACAACAAAATTACTAATAATTTAAAAATGGATACATAAAAACGATAAAATAGAACACAGTAAGACAAAGTCAAACATCTCAGCATGTGTCAAAAGCCTAGGAAAAGAGACCGGTCTTAAGAAGCGATTTCACTCTGTGCACCCTGCACTTGCAGTGATCCAGCAACATGTGCTTGGTTTCCCCAGCGTAGATAACCAGGTGGTTTTGCTGTAACTGTACATTGAACTTTCTTTATTTATGATGAGGTCTGCAATAGCAAGGTCACCAGAGAAGTAAAGATGGCAGAAGTCAGCCTGTCAGAGACGCTACTCTGTGTCATCACGTGATGTGGTCAGTGTACTGTTACCACCTCTGACTGCTTCAGCTTCTTCTCTGTTGATGTTAGCCTTAACATTAAGCTTACCTTTAAATATATATTACAACAGGCTGAGAAATGTTTTGTGTCAGACATTCCGATGGATGGACATTGCATAGATTTTATTTAGTCTGTGAGAGTAATGGTTGATTGAACTAGAATCAAGAATTAGTTTATTTATATAGTGCCTTTTTACAACAGATGTCCTCTCAAGGCACTTTACAAGAAAATCCATTAAAATCAAAGATACATCATAAACAAATCAATTAGAAAAGTTTCCAATCTAAGGTACCCCAGCAGATTCCATCGAGTCATTGACTTGCAGCATCCACTCCTCTGGAATCAGCAGACAGAAGCAATGGCTTGTGTTGTCGTTGACTTTACGGCAATCCCTCATACTGAGCATGCATGCAGCGACAGTGGAGAGGAAAAACTCCCCTTTAACAGGAAGAAACCTCCAGCAGAACGTGGCTCAGTACAAGCAGCCATCTGCCGCGACCGACTGGGGGTTGAAGAGACAGAATTAAACCCCTATTAGTAAATCTAGCGGAAATCAATGTGTAGACTTTAGCTGGGTCACAAATAGATAGTAAGTATAAGTTGTTTAAGTTGTAAAATATGGGTCTCACTTTTGCATTAAATACATATTTACGCTTATAGATTTCACCTGGCTTTTCTGATATAACAGTTTCGCAGCCTAAAAACCATTCTACCATTTTCATTATATTTATATGAACAGGAGTCATTACAAAAAATCGGTAGGCCAATTTAAGCCTGCAACAGTTATTGATGTAATGTAAAGAAAAGGCATCATATAAAAAAATATTTTTTTGTCTTCTGGTCATAAACAGGTTTCATAGGACATTTGTGCATGTGATATGGACACTTCATTAAAAACATCTCCTGCTTTGTATGTACAGACCAGACAAAATTTTAAGAAATCCTGTTTTCACAAACTCAGCTGTAATGTGAATTTAAGGGAAAACATAATGCAGCTCTTCAAGCACGAGCGTGTAATGTGGCGGCAGACGTTAGTGATACAAAAAAAAAGTGCTAACATTTTATGTATAACTGTTTTATTATTCATTCTTAAAATGCTGTATTTCAAAAGCATGCTGAAATTTCAGTCAAGATGAAGTGTTGAAATAACTTCATTTCTCAGTTTTTAATCCACATTTTAACAAATATATCATTTTAGCAAAATAAAATAACTGGAAAAATAAATCAACAAAAGAAACTTCAACTATTAATGCTAAAGTCATAAAGTCTAAAGAGTCATATTATGGATGGCATACAACTAACACCGGTGCTACTGTTCTCTGTTCAGGTTTGGAAGTCTGAGTGGGGTTCTGATGTTGATACTTTCACATGTTCTGCATGAGCACAACAATGTGAGAAGACAAACAAACTGAGGAAATCAATTCCTTGAATTAAGTCATGGTGTCCCATCAGCTTCATGCCGGATTGCTCCGCTTTTATAACAGTATCCATGCAAGTCAGATAAGCTGTTGTTTTTGATTACATCTCAGATGATTCACAAATCAAATAACTGTTCTGCACACGGATAAATTACCTGAGGAAAGGCCTGATTTCTTGCGAGCTGAATGAACATCAGCTATAAGTTATTTATTTCCCTAAAATTCCCTTTTGAATATAACATGTAGGTTAATCATGATGTCTCATGCTGCTGTTCTATTTTGGAGATGTCACGCTCCCTCTAGTGGGAGAGAAAAGCCCTTCATTATCTGTAGGACTAAGTTCAACCAGGCTTCTGGGTGAAGAAGGCAATTTGGCCTCACAGGTTTATTCAAAGAACTCAAGATGAAACAAAATTAAAGAAAAAATATTTTAAACAAGCTTGTTCTATGTAATTCATAACTGTCATAACCTGAGGGCATAAAGTAACTTTCAAGTGTCACACATTTTTGTGCCTGTATACAGAAAATATGGGTCATTAGTGTAAATGTAGACATAACAGTTTTCCTAACATATATTACTTTTAGCCATGCTCAACAAAATCAGTAAAGCGGCAATATCTAAATAATCATAAAGCCGCCATTTTATCTTTGGATGAAGCTGTAGTAAACACAATGAAATGACTCTGTTGTTGAGTTGATCTGAAAAACCGCACAGAAGTCTGACAAACGTACAAACAAAGTACAACAATCTCCACCTGTCATCACAGACAATGAAATAACAAGGGAAATGGCAGAAGACTGTTTGCACAGTGACACGGAGCAGCTCAAAGAAAACATTGTCTCCGCGTAGTTTAAACTGTGGAAGACAAATGCCTTTCCCGGGCTAAGAGGTCAGAAGCTCTGCGATGTCACATCTTACGCAGTGACATATCTGCGAGGACAATGCCTACACCACAATACCTCGAAAAAAGAAAAGGTCACCGCTTTAGAGAGACGGTAATCATGAGGATTGTTAGAGAATCTGTCTAAGGATCATCTTCCTGCCTTATTGTCACAGAATAAGGGCAGATGACTGCATGGGTGTGCTTGTTCAAAAGAGCCGGTTTAAATGTAATCCCCCCACCAGAATAACACATGTGGTGACTCTTACCTCTTGCTTTGTTTGTGCTTGTGTCATCACATGGAGTTCACAAGGTTTTCTCTTCAGACAAGTTGGGAGGTTTTGAGGAGAAACCAACCATGTTGGTGATGTTGTCCTGAAATCATCCACTGTTTTATTCAATGTACTCTTAGAACAATGTACGCTTCTCTCAAACCGAAAGCTTCTTTCACATAAAATGTCTCCTCCAAAATAAATCAGAAGAGATCTGCGAAAGAAAGAAAAAAAACCTTGTGTCTAGACGAAAGGATAAAGGATCTCTGTCCAGTTTAACGTACATGAGGTAACACCAAACAAGGTCAGTGAAGAGTATATCACACAGAGGATCACAATCCTGTGTTGACAAGACAGCAGGTGAATGAGGAAGCTGAGCAGATGGACTTTTTTTTTGATGACAAGAAGCATTTAATTCCCTGTGGCTGCGAACTAAATATAAGATATATATGTGGTCCCTTTTTTTTCCACTTCAGTAAAGCAGGGAGGATGCAACGACTTGTCGGTTTCACACCAGTGTTGATGTAGCCACAGAGTCAGCAGGACCAGAGGGTGGTAATGGGGTCGTGTTTATCATGCCCAACTATTATAGATCCCCCTAATGAAGCATTAAATCCCAGAGCAACACGGACGCCTCCAGCAAACATCTCCGTCGCCGGAGAGAGGTCAGGCGGCGCTGCAGAGAACAACAAATAAACATCTACCGAACAATGAGTGCATCCATTCAGGAGCAGGCCTCAATGTGTCCAACTCATTAGTGCTCGGGCAGGCTTGACCACCCACTCTGACCCCCACCTTTCCCACTCCGTCCTTACACTGCAGCAGACAGAGGTTGCTCCCTGAGGCCACTGGGTTACTTGCGCTGAGCTGATGGGTCTGTGAGGATTAAGGCATAAATCCATTTAACTGCTGTGGCACCAAATACTTAAAGAGTGTTTTTGTCTGGAGCAAAAGGTTTTATCTTTCATGCTTTCACTGCAGGAGAGGTACACCTTTTAGATTTTGTCTCCGTTTCTAAGTATGCACCTTTAAAACACTTAAAACTTTTTTTATATGTTTAACACTTTTTCACAAAACAACGAAAATCTGATCTATATATTTTAGCGAAAGAATGACACAAAATGTCACGTGTGTGGTTTCTTCTGATACAATCTAGAAACAGCACTATACAAACCAAGGAGTCAAAAACCATAACTGATATGACAGTTTGTCACAAGTCATCCAGGACACAGCGAAAGAGAAGAAGAATGTGCTCTGGCAAGATGAGGCATCGCACAACGGCCTGCATACACCATGTTTACTCTGGGAGAAGGGGGCACACGTGTGACAAATGTAATCATCCTGCCACCACTAAGGCAATGTATGCAAATATTTTCTTGGGCAGGAGCAAAAACGCAAAGTTGATTGAATGATAGGTGGAGCCGAACAGTCCCTGGACAGACGTCTTTTTAAAGTCTACAGAAGACGTAACACTGGGACAGAGGTTTAAACAGCACAAAAAGCCTGAATAGGAGAATCTGGGTCGAGACATGAAAATGAATATTCACAGAAGTTCTCCCTGAAATTGACTAAGCTAGAACAACTGATGAGTTGTCAGCTTCAACTTTTATTCTCTTTTAAACTGAACTTGAACTAAAACACTGAGGGGCTGATGGGAAATGTTCATTATTATTGTTCTTGTTTTATTTAAATGTGTGGGCTTAAAACGCAGAGCATTAAATCCTGACAGGAAGTGAAACTTTAAAGATAAACTCTCCTCTCTAAACGTCGTCGTTGTTTTTGGTAAAAATCTCTACAACCAGTGTCTGGATGTGTTCAACAGGTAGAGACGGCCAAAGCTCTAGAGTGTAGTAACTACATGGGTGGGCCACACTTTTCAGATTTTATATAGACACTACGTAAAAGATAGCCAGTAAAATATTTTTAAGGCATATATCATTTTCCTTCTGCCTTCCTAAAATACACAATATAGATTAGTACATTAGTTTTTAGTTTTTGGGTTATTGTAAGACATTTCACCTGACACATTTATGCAGGGTTTAGCTATTAGGTTTAACCACAAATTACAAAGAGAACCAGTTTTAGAGACATACCTATTTTTTGAGATGATCACATAACTTTTAAATATGCAGTAATCCAGAGTAATGTTTTTTGTGTTATTTTACATTGTGTGTGTGTGTGTGTGTGTGTGTGTGTGTGTGTGTGTGTGTGTGTGTGTGTGTGTGTGTGTGTGTGTGTGTGTGTGTGTGTGTGTGTGTGTGTGTGTGTGTGTGTGTGTGTGTGTGTGTGTGTGTGTGTGTATATTTATTTATTTATTTATTTATTTTTATTTTATCTATTTATTTTTTTCACGGCACTGAAAGGAGTGGTCTTCCAATCTCATTGTACAATGTGTAGAATGACAAGGCATTCTATT
>JAVLVB010000891.1:2579486-2594270 GCA_032876305.1 Orestias chungarensis | reverse complement strand
GAGGCATGTGGAACACAGAGAAAAGTAATTTTCCTATGCTATCTTTTAGATATGGTTGTAAAGTGGTAAGACAGTTTACTGCAGATGAAACAGATTAGAGAAAAGCATTGGGAACGGAGGACGTGGATGAAAGGGCCGTTCATTGTGCGCTTAGGATAAAGAGCCAACCTGGACGAGGGCGAAAGCTAAACATTCCAGGTTTACAGAACCAGTGTACGTGTCCATACACATGTTGCTGTGGAAAAAACCTCCACGCTATCTTCATCTCCTTAAAAAAAAAGAAGAGGAATTAAAGCACCATCATCCATTTTAATGAAGGATGATTTTTTTTTCTTTCTGATCGATACGTGTCGCATGAATGTTTGATGTCCACTTCTCCTCTGTCTCCTACATTCTTCACCTGTCAAGGCAAATTAAAAAAAGTTTGAAGTCAATATGTAACTTCCAATCAACAAGGAAAAACAAACTGAACCCACAGAGTTAAAAATATTACATGTGGAATACCTTCAGGTTCATCCAGGAAGAGAAAGAAGGTAAAGTTTCCATTTTAAACCTATCTTAAATAAATATTTCTATGTGAATTAGTCTAGTTAGCTGGGGCCAGATCATGAGTTATAATCTCCAAAGCTGCAGGTTGAAGATCAAAACTGTGGTCCTCTCTCAATATTGCTGAATCCTAAAATGAAGCACCTTCTTTTTCAATTATTCTATTAAAATAAAACTGATTTTATAAAAAACTTAAGTTAGTCCAAGACAACAACCAGTTACAATTTCTATACAGACACATATAATTAACTGATTTAGTGTTATTTATTTTGTGCATTGGTCCTCGTCTACAGAAGGAAGGATGACTGAGAACAGAGGCTTAGGGAGCAATGATTAAATATTTAATAAATTATAGAATAATATATATATATTTTTAATAGCCATTAAAATTTGCATCTGTCATATTTTGAAAACCACAAGGAGAAGAAGGATTTTTTTTTAGCGGTTATTATATGTGATTATTTCATATTCTATTTCTTATTAGTTATTTTTGTGTTACAGTAATAAGCAGGCGATCTACAAGCAGTGTCGGATCTAGGGGGGGTGGGGAGGGGGCTACTTGGGTTCCAGCCAGATAACACAGATACATGTAGGGCCGACCACCCAGGGACAGCAGCAGGTCAATTACCAGTTACTGTCCCTCAGGACTAAGCCCCTGATCTCCTAGATCCGCCCCTGTCTACAAGGCGAGAGGAAAGCCAGCCAGGCACTTTTAGCCTTCTCTACACAGAAATCGATGCGTGTTGCAATACTGCCCTCCAGTGGAGCTAAATTGTTACTGCTGGACACTTAAGACCTGCTTTACAGGCGACATTAACAGAATTAATTTTTAATTATTTTGTTTAGATATACAAACATAATGGATAATACATTAGTATGCACAATTATAACAGTCCAAAATAAGTCACCAGATGAATAACTATTATAGTAGGAATTACATTAAAGTCCAGAGCAGAGTCACAAACAATGTCCAAAATGGTAAAGATCCAGTCAATGATCAACTCCAGCAGAATAAGGGTCTAGAGTTACCCGTTTGTACTGCAACAAGACACCATCAAGCTGACAAATGTATGTTTGTTCTTAAAGGGTCTGGAAGCTGCAGTTCGTCAGACATATAGTGTTGTAATGAGAAGGCTACAGATCATAAACCAGAGACCACTGATTAGTTTCAATACATCATTGTATTTGCAGAGGACATGCTGCCTTACGGCAAAGTGAACATGTCCTTAAGATGGCTTCCCTAAACACCATTAAGAGATTTGTATCTGTTGTCCAGAACAACATGATAGAGAGATCAGGCCCAGGATACCAAGATCTTAATCCAACAGAAAAAGTACTAGGTGAGCAGGTATTCCTGCCTACATGTGCCAGATGTTAACTATATTTTTATTCAATGATTCACAGGAAAGTTACACTTTTAACATTTCCTCAGTTTATACAGTAACAGTAATTTGTGAAGAAAAAATATAGTTTTGAACATCCTATTATGTTGTCTGCTCATTCCCCACACAGTAATGAAGTGTTACCATCTGCAAAAAACAATAAATAAAGATTTAGTAAAAAGTAGCACTTTAAATCAAACCAGTAATGATATATGACAAAAATGTTCTCCCACCTTCTGAAACAACCGAAACGATGGCCGTCAGAGACTGGAAGTAAAACACAAACAACCAGGCTCTCTCATCTCCATGTTTATTTTAGCTTGAGTGTTACAAACTGTAGCAGCATTTTCACAATCATCCTTTGTTTGCATTGTCAAAACTCCAAGTGTACGAGATCCGGAGATGGTACTCGGCAAAAAATAATAATAATAGACCATTTCTCTTCTTAATCAACTCTGCATAAGTACTGTAAACATATTTACATAATGAAACTTCACTCTCCATATATAAAAAAGGGATCACCTGAAAACATTTCCTTTTGTCACGGTGAAGCTCGGGAGTTCACACTAAAACAGACTGATGGTCAAATGAGGAGGGCGTGCAGTTCAGATGCAATTTTGATATTTATGAAACTTTTTTTTTTTTTTTGCCTGGCAGCACTTGGAAATTTCTTCATTATCATATAAATATGAGAAGATATGTCAAGAGATGTCTGATTTTATTACAATAAAACATAAAAATCTAAACAAAATTTAAAGCTGCATTTCTGCTCTAGTTAAGAAAATCTGCAACATGAGCAGATTCTAAATCAAATCAACCAGATAAGACCAGTGACTAAAACCTAGGTTTAAAAATCTGATTCTCCGAGGCAAACTAAAAACATTCACAAAAAACCAACTAACATTTTGAGAAAAGCTAAAAATTCGCAACCTATAAAGCACAAGTTGTAAAAGAAAAAAATCTAATAAATTCAAGTCTTTCTCGCTAATTTAAAACTATGTCAAGGTCAAGTGAGAGTTCACAGCAGAAATAAAAAAGCAGAATGCACCAAACAAAAACAAAAAAGAAGATGTAGAAATCTCTGGTTTGGTCATTTGGTCGGAGGAATCCGTGGCGTTTGACAGACCACTGGAATCTGACGACCTTCTACAGAGAAAATAAACAATAACCAAAAACAAACTAATCAGAATGTTCTCTGGATTACATCAATATCTGGATAAATATCCTGAAAGCATGATGGGGGGAAAAAATAGACAATAGGCTTCAAACGCAGAGCAGACACAGGAAAAGCCTAACCTCAACAGGAAGGGACAGAAGAAAACTTTGTGATCTGATCGTTTTTTTTTTACTGACCTCGTGAGGACAGTCTGTGCAGATACTGCTTAGTTCAACAACTTCATTTATGAGCTTACATTTTTTTTAGATCACGTAATCATGGCATAGCAAGCAGAACATAAAACATATTTGGGACCATTCATAAAGCCTTTAATGTTGCTTGAACAAAACAGGTCAAGAAAAAAGCCAAACACCGGCGCCGTCCTCCGAAGTAACAGTCGAATTTGATCCACACTTGGAGCTGCATAAAGACGCTTTTCAGATAAAGCACATACTTATATATAAATATATACGTGGTCGATGTTCTGCAAAAGCTAAGGTTTTATTGTGCGTGAATCGGGAGCGTTGAGCTGCGAGGGGTTTTACAGGGCAAACTCAGGTAGATCCTTAGTTGGTCAGAACATCATAGACACTTAGAAAGTTTAATTAATTTAATCTGTAAACACAATGCAATCATTTTTAAAATTTAATTTGGTTACTTTCAGTCAGTATTGTTTAAAGCCATAAAAAAAAACTCAAAGTAAATATTTGAATATTCCAAAATAGTTCAAAATAGAACGGTTTAAAAGCAAAACTGTCATACCGTGACCTACAGAATCATGAAGACCTGCTGAGCTAACAGCTGTTCTCCCACTGATGCTTTCCACAAGGAGAGAAACCCACAATAAAAACATGTTAAAGATGTGTAACATTAAGTCGAAGAAAAAAAAAATATGATGCCAGTACTCGGGTTGATTCATTATTTTCACAGGAATCGCTATATATGTGGACCAGACTTGGCGCCCACAGCTCCAGATTACATTTTGAGTATTGACTGTACAGAACATGGCGATAGACTGACACCGTTGTATTAATAATCCTAATGTTCCACTTTCCTGCAAAATTCAATTTTGTGTTTTTGTTAGCTGTAAACCAGGAAGCACCGTTAGCTGTTAAGCCCTTTCTATACATCATTTTGTAGTTTTAAATTCTGAGCTTCACTCCAAAAATACATTTCTGTTTTGATGATATCCTGATTTATTGAGATACACCTGCAGGCTGTCTGTTAAGGCCCACATACTAGAAGTGTGCGTGTTTCAGTACGTCTTGGACCCAAAATATTCCTATGTAATAGAACAAAGATATGTTATAATAAACAAAAAAAAGGGTGTAGCAGTGTTTGATATTCATTAGGCACTTATAAAGCACTGCTGTCTCTTTTGCAGAGGAGTTGGAATTAAAGAATGTTGGAAAAGTTTCCATTAAAACACACTACAAGATAAACAGCGCTGTGTTTTCCTCCATTTCTATAAACTCCACGCTGGAGGAAGCCAACCAAATAAATAACAAGTTCCGATATTTCAGACAAATAAACACGGGTTTTAGGAAACTTCATCTTGTTCTCACCACATAGAGACGCCAGTTGTGGCTGACTTGGTAGTGGAGCGAAACGGTGCAAAGTAAAATATGACACTATATGTCTATTTCAGTAAAATCCTTTTAGTTGCATAGAGTGGCTGAGCGGTCAATACCGTAGCTAAAAAACAAAAAAAACAAAAACAAAAGTAGATGATGAGAGGAAAATGGTACCACACCTCCACTAGGTGGCTTGGCGCCATTTCCTCCAATCCGTTTCATCATTCTGGTAAGCCAACATTACAGCTGCCCAGACGCCGCCTCTTGTTCTAGCTTCTGCTTCGTCAGGAAGTACTTGAAGAACTCGTACACCGACCAGGCGATGGCAGTGGAGGGCATCTGGTATATAACCCGAGCTTGGACCCCTTTAAAGAAGGCTGCCAGGCCGCCGACTCTGTACACCGTCCTGAAAGCGTTGGCCATTCCCGACAGATGCCCGCTGATGTTGACAGAGGACAGCGCCACGTTCTCTTGTGTGTTGAGCAGCGTCTTGCAAACGTCCAGCGGCGTGGTCACCGCCGCCGAGACTGCGCCCGCCGCTGCTCCCGACACTATGTGGCTGCCCGGGTTGTAATGCCGGTGAGGGTTCAGCTGCTCCTGCATCAGTTCGTAGGTAATGAAGTGAACCGCCTGGAAAGGGATGTTCATGGTCAGCTGAGTGCTATAGCTGCGGTAGAAGGCGCCAACGCCTTCGGTGTGCGACACTGTCCGAATACAGTCCCAAAGTCCTCGGTATGGAGAGTTGTACATCTGCATCCTCTGCTTTACCACTGGAAGGAATCAAAGCTGTGTCAGTATATTGTATAATATGTTATATTAGGTAGAAAATGTCCATATAACCAATAAGTTTACAACAGTGCCTGTAACAAAACTGTATTTTATGAAAAATAAATTATATATAGCAGAAAATGTATATTAAAATGCAGCACTTGTAAAAAAAAGTCCTTTATTCAATCCTTGTGGTAATCAAAATCTACTTCATAGTAAAACGTTGGACTTCCAGGAAACCAAATACATTAATCTAGGTTTAGGGCAAAAAAACTTAGTAAGACCTTTAAAGCTCTGTAGATATTCAGTTGTGAAGGATAAACATTGGTGTTCTTCAGAAATCTTAACCCATTTGATCTTTCTTAGAGCATCACTATACAATACAATACAATACTATACTATAGCTTGACATAACTATATCTCAGAGATTTAGTGTTGCAATAATATACGCTTTCCTTAGGTGTTGAGAAAAAAGCTGGTAAATAAAGAATATTATTTATTATCATTACTAGTAGTAGAAATAGCAGTAGTGGTACTACCATTATCTCTATCATAAGTATTAACATTCAATTTTAACTGGATAAAGATCACTTTCACCAGTTTGGTTACTCAACTTCTACAGCAGGGTTATCCAATACATCGATCTCGATCAACTGGTCAATCGAAAGAGGTGTGCTGGTCGATCGCATGGCATTAAAGGAAGCGGATGACCGCATCCTTCTTTCCTTTTACTTTTTTATGTACATACCGGACAGAAAACGGATGCACATTTAAGCATGTAAACACACGCCAACTGTAGCTTTACGTTAGCCGGGTTGGAAAACTACGATGTCAGTAGTGAGTGTTCCGTTCTCTCTTAGCAGAGGCGGAGGCCGGGGTAGCACTTGATCCCCCAGAAATAAATAAATAAATAGATAAATCTTCTAAATATCCATCCATCTATCTATTTGTGTGTGTATGTATTTGTAGACGTATCGGTGTCTGCGTGTGCTTAGGGAGAGCCACACACATTCCACAGTGGGTCAATGCAGTTATGCAAGACAAAATAATAGGTGTTATAGATTAAATTTCAATTATACTTCATCCTAAAAGGACAAAATATACAAAAACTATTATTTAAATAACATAAAATAAATAGGCGTTTTGCTTTTGTGGTGGTAAGGGGGGTGATTAGTCATCTTTTAAGTAGCTCACATGCTCGAAAATTGTGGGCACCCCTGCTCTACAGGGTCATAGAGTCCTTCTCCATGACCTCATGGGAAATACACATTGAACAAATCCAGTCAAACATAAATTACAAAAAAAAACTGAAATAACTTCTGTTCAAGGCCGGACTGGCCATAGGGAGAACCGGGAGTATTCCCGAAGCGCCGGCCTAATATTGACCTGCGTCTCTGTAAAAAAATACAAAAATTAATAAAAAGTCTGCTGGCAGTGCGAATATCAGACAGACAGACCAGCACTGGGACAAGCCATAGAGGCAGTCAGGCCAGCAGCCTGAGAGGAGGGAAAGACGATTGGTTTATTTCGATAAAGACCCGCCCCAAACGTCCATATCAACCACACAAGTGTGGAGGAAGGGGCGTGGTGAGAGTCTGTTGATGGCAGCTCGCGTAACGAGCGACCCGTGCAAGAAGTGAGGAGAAGCAAATCAGCTCTCCCGGCGGGGTAAAAGGAACAGAGAGGGAGACAAAAGAGAAAGGCGCTGGAGGAAGACGCGGCAAAATGGAGAAAAGTAACAGATTTATTTATTCAGTCCCCCCTTGTTGCCATTAAAAAAAAGATTATATGTAATTTATAAAAACAAAAACAAAACATGCACACAAAAAATGTTGTTACAAATATTATTTTAAGGTTAAATATATATATTTTTTAATTTTAATAATATACTTGTACCAACATTTTTTTGTTTAAAGTTTAAACAGAGACCCCTAAAGGAACTTGAGGCTGCACACATTCAGTCTACAGTGTAAATATGGAGCCTATATAGGTTTAGCCTTGAAATTAAGATAAGGACTAGGAAGTTAAAATCACTGATTTACACGCCGCTTTATTATTATTATTTACTTTTTAAATCATTTATTTGTCCAGCTAATCGGATATAATCTTATCATCATCATGTATCAAGCAGGCTACATAATCTTTTTTTAGACATATTCATAGCCAAAAGAGTGCTCCAATTTTGTTTCAATAATCAGAATCGGCAACTTGGGTGACAGTGACTGCATCATTGTTTAAACTGTGCTCCACATACTTTGGATAAAAAAAATGCATTCTCCCTAACATGTTTGTTTTAAGTATAGATAAATGATGCACTTTAGTAACTTGTCGAGATTAAAGTAGTCATGGATAGGAGGGGAGTGGGGAGGCTCTACTTCCACTAGTCTGCATATTCCTATCATCCTGAAGCAGATGTGAAAAAAAAAGCAATGGCATTGATGTTTTCTTACCCTCAGCTGGATTCATGATGGCATCATGCAGAACTGTGGCCACACTCCCCGCAACGCCTGTTGAAACATCAACAAAACGTTGTTGAGTCTGAAGCTTACAGTTATTTAAACAACAAAAATCATTAAAAAAAAAAAAAAATGACAAAAAAAAAATGATGTAAACATCAACTTACAACCTGCTCCACTCTGATAAATGACAGTGATTTAAAATGACGTTTCTTACGTGGGATTTCCCCCTGGCTATTGTAAACTGTACATGGACTGACTGTCTATTGAACTCCTCCAGGATCCATTGCTGTGTCTACAGTGTGCAGTGACGGCTATGACCTAAGGGACGGCTCCGCGCGTCACTGACGCTCGTACCATTGGCTAGGTGGCTGTTGCCGCCGCTCTGGATGATGTCGCTCAGAGAGTGCTTCATGCGTTCGTAGCAGGCGAAGTAGAGCGCATGGGCGGGCCCGGCCCCCATCATGGTGATGTTGAGGCCCCTCAGCGGTCTGAAGACCCCTTCTGTCTTGATGATCCTTTTTAGGGCTTCATACACACCCTTGTACTGAGCGTTGGGGTCAGGCTGCAGACTCTGCATCCGCGTCTGTGAAAAAAAACATCATGTACATAAACTCCTCTAGAATGATAATATCTTTTTACGTCTTTAAGTTAGGTTTTGCTTTTTTTATAGCATCACTTTGAGCATTAAACTCTTAAGACCTTAAAGAACCTGAAACCTTACTTTCCGAGTAAGGGTAGAGCTCACAAAGTCCTCTGACAGAACACGCTCTCAGCATTAGTGAGTTTATCCCACACTGGTTTGGCAGCTCTTTGTTTAACTGCGCTGTGCCAAGTTATACCGACATCACAAAGCATGTTTTTATTTGCGTGCAGATTTGGGCCTGGCTCGGGAGATTAGCCAAGTTTGTCTTCGTCAGCATGTTCTACTCAGCTTCCTTCCTTTGGTTTGACAATAAAATATCAATTACATTTTCTCTGGACAAAGATTTAGAAACTTGGGCACAGATCACCTGGCAGCTTAGTTCATTGGTTGAGGTTCTGTCCTACAGGTTGCATTCTTGGTTGGATTCTCATTTCTCGTAGTACGGAGATAAATAATGCTAAATAAAGATGAAATTAGTTCAAATAGCAATGCTTGCTAGATATAGATATTCTGTGTAACATTCATTAATGACGGGTGTGACAAAAGCTTGTTTCTGTTTGTTACTGTTAAGACCAGCTGAAATAGTTTTTGTGCTAATCCTCCTCAACTGTTTAAATTTAAAAAAAGGTAAATAAACAAACAAAAACAGAGAAAAATAACATCTATCCCAAAGGTTAATTAAATAACTGATAAACCCCAAAACCCAAGAGTTGTACACTTTATCAACTTTAGCTTTTATTACATTCTGTGTACTTAGAAACAGTTGCTTTCAATTCAGCAGTGAAGTAAAGAGTCACTCAAATGAGCTCTTTTTTTTAGAACCGATTAACATTTTAATCTAGTAAAAATAGAAATATTAGAGGGATGTGAATTAATCTGTGGTTAAAAAAAAATGCTTAAATGACTAAACAAAAACTCCTGCTGTGATATAGCATTTACTAACAGTCACTGTATCTTTATAAACATGCAGATTTTGATGTGGTCTTATTTTAAAACAATTATTCCTATTGCAGCGACAAAAGAAGAACATTATTTGTTACACTTATAATATTGTCATCTAAAACTTCTATTTTTAGTGTAATCACAATTAAAAAAAGAGAAAAAAATCTGACATTGGTTCTGTGCTTCAGTAAAACATGGCAACAAGTTTCACAAATCAAACAGAATCTGATATTTCAAAAAACATCAATCTCTGACAGATACTGACTTTGATGCTGATTTATCATGCATTCCTACTTTCTGTTGTTGTGTTTTTCTCTGAACTGAAGCATAAGAGTGTTGGTTGGTTCATTAGTTTGATCAGCTGCCGTTGCTGCTGCGTCGTTTGTGGCTTGCCAACAAGTTTTAGTTTTCAATTAGCTTCACCTTAATAACAGCGATCAGAGGCAATCCTTTGGCTTTCACAGTTTATTTCTCCATTTATCCAATGACGAATAAGAAAAACGTATCGCTGCTTCAGTGAGAAGCAACCTTATTTTTAAGTGGTTGCACTGTTTCTCTACACTCATATCATAAGGACTGAAAACAGGACGTTGTTTGTTCCGATTATTGATTTTTTTTCTATTCTTACCAGATTTAATCCAGATAAAGTTTTATTTTAAACATTTCCAGCCAGGAACCCTGTTATAAACACTGATTGAGATCTCAATAATGCTTCAACAAAATTCTGCATCCAGTTTGGGAAACGTCTCATTTAGTAATAAAACAATGTTGGGAGCCATTTTATCAATAAAACAGATCATCATAAGGTTTTTTAACTGGTTTAAAAATAAACTAAATGGTTAATTCAACCTTAAACAGTTTTATTTTTAGGCAACATTTTAAAACACTGTATACATTGCTTTCAGGATTTCAACATCTCTGTCACCATCAGCTGAAGCAACTAAATAACATGCGAATGTCAGTGTTGACATTTAACCATAAAAAGTAGATGGGCCCAACTACTACTACAGATTGTGTCTCATCACTTCAGCTTGGTCAATTCTGACTGATTACTAATCAATACCACAAAGAAGCAGTTCGAGTTACACACCCTTTCCTGCTTGATGCTGATTAAGAAACCCCTCCTACCATTAATACAGGCTACTCCCTGAATCCTCAAAGCTGTTTTTTTTTTTTATCTAACTGGAAGACAAACTCAAAGTAAGAAGTACTGAGGACTCGTGTCAGACATAAACTCGAAACTTCCTTAGGACGGTGACTATGATTCTTCCTGTCATGAGTTGAGATCAGATGAAACCTGAAAACTTTGGTAACTCCAGGAACTTGCATAAAAGAATTGAATGGCCGCTGCAACCGTGTCTGCTTATGAAAACCTGGAAACCTCAAGAGGAAATGACACCAGTGGATTGAGTAATAAAGGCTTCTGCACCAAAGTGTAAATATGCCAATGAGATTTAAGTAAAGAGGATGACTATACTTCTTTGTCATGACATTATTATTAGCAATTGTGTCTGCCAAACATCAGTGTCACAGATAAAAGCAGACCTAAACTAATTTTCAAAAACAACGCCACATTGTTTGAGAACAATGGTTAAGCACCAGAAAACTGTGGATGGTGGCAGCAAAGTTCACACCAACAGTTTGCAATTTACTTTCCATTGGCCAATTTTTAACAAGCATCAAATTACTTTCGTAACGCTTTAAAAGGTAGACTTTAACTACATTCAATCAGTATTTAGATTATTGGTTGAAAGCTCAACTCAGAGAACACAAATTCTTCAAGAATTGGGCTTCATTCACTCTTAATGTAGATTTATGACCCTTTCCTGGCTAAATCATTACTAGTTAGGTTTTACACAACTATTAAATTAAACAAATGTTATTTAAAAGACAAAAATAAATTAAATTTAATGATTGTCTTAGATAATTATTAAATGGTTTACAAAGTATTGTTGTAATCTTTTACAGATTACATTAATTAAAATATCTAGTTTTTTAGCAGCCTTGTCATTCTTGCCCTGATACTTTAATACTGTTATAATATATATACATATATATAGATATATATTCTGTATTTTCTCTCCACTAAAATATAAAAAATAACTTTAAAGAGAACAATATCAGATGGGCACCGATGGAAGGTTTTACCGGCTCAGTTTTAATGAACAATGGAAAAACAAGTTATTTTTTGTTTTTATTTATTTTACCTGCTGATCACTGAAATACTGTTCAATCAGTCCTTTATGTTTTAAAATACTATTAAATTCAAACAGAACAAGGAGTACAGATGCCTGGCATAATAAGAAAGGATCAATTCAGATGTTTTCTTACGTTTCTAGTCTGAAACAGATAATGTTTAATGTCCTAAATGTGTTTTAATGCCACGCCGAATCCTGTCGCAGGTTTACCTACTGTGTCTGTGAGCCATGATAATAAGGATGAACCTACTTCTCTAAGTGAGGTGATAGCAAGAAGATTTAGATGGTTTGCTCCTCTAATCCCGCACTCTTTAAGTAAAGCTCACAGCCTAATGGAGAATAAGATAAGACTTCAAATATCATTCAGGGCATCTGTTGCACTTTATGAAACTGCACAGTCATTGTTAGATTACATCATTGGGAGTAACCTTGTTGTAGTTCTTTTTTTCCATTGAAAGGACAGTTTGACATTTGTCCTAACCAAATTAAACCTTGACCTTCCACTTAGTCCAAGTAATGTCACAGAGAAAAACATGCTTAACTTTTAAAACATGGTTTCGTGTGAGCGGATTAATAATCTCATAACCGAGTTTCACAGATAATCTCAATATTCTGCGTGAAAGAAGGCAAAACAGCTCATATGGAAACTTGGTGAATTCATTATTTTTAACGCTAAAGGAGTTAAGCTTAAGTTAGCAAAGTTACTTAGTTAACAAAACAGATACAAGACAAAGGTGTAAAATTATCTCAGCTGAAAGGAAACGTCCCTTTTCTCGCTGCGGTTGACTTTGACCAGTTGAACTAGTTGGTTTGGTCTGTTTGAAGCTGCTTTAATTGGATGAGCTAACGCCGAGGCTAGCCAAGGCTAACTCCTGCTAGCACGTCATGCCCGCTGCTAGCGCCTCTTTTCCGGGATGGCTAGAGTTTGGACTGAGGGTGGGTGGAGTGGCGAACGGAAACAGCTGAGCGGCTCTCCCGCGAAGGGGCTTTACCTTCACTGAGTCCACGGGGTACATGACGGTGTGCTCCAGGATGCCCGCCACGGCTCCGGCTGTCATGTGGGTCGTCACGGAGACGTGAGGCGGCAGGCTCTCGTAGTCCAGCTCGCCGCTGTCGTTGAGAGCCTCCCCGTCGTCGTTCTGGACCTGCGCCATCTCCAGCCTCGCCACCCCGCGGTCCGAGCTCAGCTCCATGCGTGGTGAGCCCTCACAGAAAGGCGGCCTTCGGTACCAGAGGCTGGCGGCGTGGACGACCACAACATCACCGCGACTGATTCCCGGAGTTTCAGAGGCACCCGTGGAGGGGCGTGGCGCCCGATGATATCAGCCAATGGAATACAAGCCAGTGACCTAAGGGGCGGGCTCTTTGTTGTGGGCGTCCAATGAGAAGTGTGTGTTTTAATTTCCTGCTCCTCTCTTGAGAGCAACAATGTGCGCCTCCGTAAGTTTTTGAATGAGTTTGACGATCCCAGTCCTGCAGCAGCAGATAAGCAGGTGTGGTCTCACTATCGGAGAAAACGTGTTCAGTTATGTGGAGAGGGTGTTAAAAGTTAGTAACTTACTAACGATGCTTTTATAAACCTACATGTTTACATCATCTTCGCTCTACCCTGGAACTTTAATTTTATTGTATTGTACTTTAATCATAGCATTATTATTTGTATTATTGAATTTTTTGCACTTGAACTTTGTTTACCCTCGTATAATGCCTTTCTGTTTGTAAGTCAACAAAAAAATATTTGTTGACAATGGAAGTTATAGGAAGGAAACAATCAAAATGAACTAAGCTTTACCAAATCAAGGAATCAAGGCATTTTATTTGTCATCACATCACATGTGGTACATGAGGTGGGACGAAATTCTAATCCCCCGGTCCAGCTTACACCCTGATAGCAATTTTAAATACTTTAATAAATTATAAGACCTCTGCGAGAAATAGGATTGAACACAGAATCTACAATATGGGACTTCGGACATAGCAGCAATGAAAATTCGGAGTGCAAATAGTATAATAAAATATAAAGAACTATACGAGAATAAGATTTAACTGCACAAAATCTACAATATGGACACAGAATCTACAATATGGGACTTCGGTCATAGCAGCAATGAACATTCAGAGTGCAAGTGACATATTAATTGACATTTTAAAGTGACATTTTAAAGTGTGATATTAAAGTGAACAGTGCCGGGTAAATGCGAAAGTGTTTTTCATTTGTAATTTTCCTTGCGTGTGTTTGAGAGTCTCACAGCTTCAGGAATGAAGCTGTTTCTCAGTCTGGTGGTTTTACACTTGATGCTCCGCAGCCTCCTGCCTGAGGGGAGCAGGACAAAAAGTGAGTGTGCTGGGTGTGTGGGGTCCTTTATGATGCCGGAGGCCCTCTTCCTGAGTCTGGAGGTGTAAATGTCTGTTGGGGAGGCTGACTCCAACAGTTCTCTGTGCAGCCTTCACCACTCTCTGCAGAGCTTTCCTGTCTGCAGCAGAGCAGCTTCCATGCCACACGTTGATGCTGGAGCACAAGACGCTCTCCTCCACACATCTGTAGAAGGAGGTGAGAACTGAGCTCCCGAGTTCTGCTCTTCTCAACCTCCTGAGGAAGTAGAGCCGCTGGTGCGCCTTCCTGACCAGAATGGAAGTGTTGTTGCTCCAGGTGAAGTTGTTGCTCAGGTGTACACCCAAGTACCTGTAGCTGTTGACCACTTCCACCGCAGACCCTCCCATGTGCAGGGGGAGGTGGGCATTCTTGCACCTTCTGAAGTCCACAATCCTCTCCTTGGTTTTCTTTACATTAATGCAGAGGTTGTTTTCTCTTCACCAGCCCATCAGGTGTTCCACCTTCTGCCTGTAGCTGGACTTATTACTGTTTGTGATGCATCCAACCACTGCTGTGTCGTCCGCAAACTTCACAAGATGACACCCTGGATGGATAGGAGAGCAGTCATATGTGAGCAATGTGAACAGGAGGGGGCTCAGCACACAGCCCTGAGGGGAGCCAGTGCTGAGGGTGATGGTGGGGGAGGAGATGTTGTGAATCCTCACAGACTGCGGCCTGTTGGTCAGGAAGTCCAGGACCCAGTTGCAGATGGAAGAGCTCAGTCCAAGTGAGGAGAGTTTAT
>JAVLVB010000891.1:2551660-2576651 GCA_032876305.1 Orestias chungarensis | reverse complement strand
AAAAAAAAAAAAAAAAAAAAAAAAAAAAAAAAATGATATTCATCCAGTGGAGAGAAAGTCAAAGTACAGTTTAACTATTAGGGGGTGAGTTAGTAGAAAGTGAAGTACCATTCTATTATTAAACAAGAAAGCTGAAGACAAACCAATATTACCAGCAATATTGTCCCTCTCATCCTAAAACTTATGAAACACTTTCTTCCTCCATCCGGATTTCTATTTCCCGCTCAACAACTTCTAAGATATGTGAGCAGATCACTGAAAAATAAAAAATAAAAATAAAATCTGAAGGTCTGACAGGAGTGGAGTCTCACTTTGGGATATTATAAACCCGCCCAAAGTTTAGAGGGTGATCGGGAGAGACGGCGAGCCGAGGCCCTCTTCCAACAACGGCACAGAGGAGGGAGTGTAGCGCTGCGCCACGCGCCGATGGATGCGGCGAAGCCTCAGCAAATACAGCATGATGGAGAGCAACACGATGAAGAAACAAGCCAGGAACAGGTAGTGGTTGTTGACAAAGGAGAATCTGTGCCGCCAGTGAGAGTGCGCTCCTTTCAGACTCTCCTGAAGGATGTCCCTGAAAGAAAAAAGAAAAAAAACACTATTAGGTATTTCAATTTTTTGAGTTCTTCTTGAGTCAATTGCCCAAGCAAGTGACAGGAATCCTGCTTCCAGTATTTGTCCAAATTTCTTTTTAAATCTGTATCCGTTACGAGTCAATCCTCGCATGTGAAAAGCCGGAATCGTTCTCACAAGCTCTGGGGATCAACTGACTGTGTGTCTAAATTCAGTGAAAAACTGCCTCAAACCACAGTTGATTACAGGAGATAAAGTTCAATCAGATATATAAGCTTTCAAACCGAGAGTCTGACGACCGAAAGAGACGTTCCATCTTACCGCAGCGGCAGAAACCGGGTTCTATAAAGAATAGCTCCCAGAGTCCACTGGACCTCCTTATCGTACACCAACAAGGCCGTCTTCAGGTTTTTGTAGTTGGTTGGGAAGGAAAAACCTGTGTGCAAAACTTCATGCGTCCACGCTGATTTAAAACACTGGTACCTGCAAATCAGGAAATAAAGCCGACCAGTTTTTAATGGCCGAAAGGTTAACAGGGTTCAGAAACCGTCTGATAAATTCTGTGCGCGACTCACTTGAGGCGGTGAAAATCTGCATGTGACGCGTAAAGACCGGAGTCAAAGCGTTCCTTCAGTGTCTTCCACTGGGTGGCGCAGTAGCCCTGTGGAGGGGAAGGTGGCTCAACTTGAAGGGAAAGACGGACAACTATTCCAAAGGAAATGTAAGTTTTCTAATGTTGTACGATTAAAAGGTACAACTTTTAAAAGATTTGGAGCCTCAGATCTTAAAACAAGAGCTTACCTTGGCCGCCTGGGCATATTTGGAAGCGTTATAATCCCCACCTATACGCAGCACGTCCTCCATGCAGTAGTAAAACTCCGAAAAGCCATAAAACTGGCTGTTGCTGAAGTCAATCGCCGGCTGATAGATGCCGCTGAGAGAGGTTTGTGTTTCATTGGTTCGGTTGAGGAACGGCTGCAGAATCTGTTTGCAATCGTCAAAGTCCCCCACCCCCCGAAGGTGGACCCTCTGCGTCGGCGGGCCGATCTCGTCCTGCAGGTCGACTGGAAGGCACGGGTCCAGGAGGGGGGACTCCGCCGTCTCACCAACACGCTGACCTAAGAGCCTGGAACATTCAGCAAACAATGTGGTTGATACATCTGGGCAGGGAAACGCCCAACCAGTACTCAAGGAAGTTGAAAGCAACTGTGCGCCTCGCCTGTTTCTCGCGGCGGTGTTTCGGATGAGACTCTCCTCGTATCTGTTGCGCGCAGCGTTGCCTCCGAAACCCAGAAAGGTGGAGACGTAAACGCGGTACACGTGATCGGTGACGTGTGCGTCACATCCCAAGTTGAACTCAGCAAGTAGGTTTTTGGCCACTTCCTCCTGTGGAAGACACACATGTGGGCATCAGCTGTTATATCTCTTGAAATGCTTCTAGATTTAAGCCATTTAACAACCACAAACTTTTAAGACCTACTGGGATTTGTATGTGATAGACCAACATTAAGTAGTGCATATGTGAAAGGAAAATAACACTTGGCCTACAAAACATCACATTAATGAATAACTGAAAAAAAAAAAGGTTTGCATTTGGATTAATTCCCCTCTACTCTAAAACGAAACAAGCTGGAGAACAAGTAAATAGTAAATTAACAAGTAGTAAACCAGTGTGTGATAAAGTTCTTATCATTACACTCATGAAACAACCTGACAGTATGCTTTCAACAGTGATGGACATAGAGCAGCTCATCTCCCCAGCACAAAATGGTTCATAGAGGTTTTACCCAAGGAGTAACAGAAACTGGAGGTGGAGGTGGGAGGTTGGAGGAGAAAAACAAAGCATAAGCCACAAAACACCAAAGACGGAACCAGAACAGAATTCGGTTGTAGATAATGACCTGTTGTGGAGAGGCAAAGCTTACAGTTTTGGGCACTTCGTACGCAATCTGTGTGGAGACACCGCCCATGTCCAGGACACCCACTGTCCTCTTCCTCATCAGCGCCTCCTGCTGATCACCGCCTGGAACATGCACCTCCACCACAGCATCCCTATCTGGGACGACATCGGAGAGATGGGATGTCAGACATGTAAACGTACAAATTTGTCCATTATGAAACAACCGAGGAAGACTTCACCATTGTGCACATGGTTGAACCTCCCGAGGACAAAGTTTATGCCAATCCATGCGTAGACACCTAAAACGTGAGCAAAGTTATTGTGTAAAGCTGCACTGATGATGAAATGTAATATTGCCACCATATTTTCTAGGTTTACCTTCTTGTTTTCCAGAAATCACCTCCACGTGGGAATCGGAGAAGACGAAATTATAGTGAACGGGGATATCTGTGCGCAGATCCTCCAGAATGGCTTCTTGTTGACTGCGATGAAAAAAAAAAAAATAAATAAAAGAAAATCTTCAGGTAATTTTTTTCCCCTCCGTCACACTAACTTTTCTAACGGTTCCAACTTTACCTCTCAGTAAGGATTCTCATTCCGGCTGTGCACAGGATGTACAGAGGCGTCTCCTGGTGCCTTTGTTTGGGAATGTGTTGAGCGGCAAAGCTCAGGAGCGGATCCATGTAGTCGCTGGCCTTCTCTGGTTTTTTAGCCAACTCAGCTAAGCCTTAAATAAAAACACACAAAGAAGAAAAACATGTTTTATATTTAAGTATAATAAAAACATAATGGTATACAATACTTGTTACATTGGTCCCTCCATTAGGATTCCTACCAGGCTTGATCTTCATGACTAACGGCTTGCGGTGTTGATCTTGCATTTGCCGTATGTCCAGCAGTTCTCGAGGATTGCCGTTGTGTCGAGGCCAGCAGTACACAAACACCCGGGAGCCACTGCTGCCACAGTCCACCACCAAGCCGTAGTTCAGGTTGGGATTGCTTGTATCCGACGCGTCCAAGTCAGTAACTCTCGCCAGGTGCCTTTCGAGTGAGAAACACATAAGATCAACTCATCACCGGCTCTGAGAGATCCACGTGAGAGTACCAGCTCTTAAGTTCAGCGCACCGGTGGAAAGAGTTTTCTCCTCCGGTCCAGCTGGTGTGTGTCTTTGCGGCGACAAGCACCAGGTAGAGAAATCCTATGAGGCAGAGCACCAGGCCGATGAAGAGGAGCTGTCTCAGGGAAGGAGCCAGAGGCCGAGGGAGAGCCTGGGATGACAAGCTGAAGTGCCACGACGCTGGGAAAAGGCACGAAAAGCCAATCCTGTCCACAAATAGCATGGTAGCCTGAGCTTTGAAGATATAAAGTCTTGCAAATGTATTCATGCTTACAGAACGTTTCAACATTTTGTCACTTGACAACCTGAGACTTCAAAGTCATTTCTTTGAATTTTGAGTAAAAAAAAAAAAACAATACACAACGTATCGTATAGCAGAGATGTTGAGGGAAAATGATAACATGTACTGTTGATTATCTTTAGGGATTATTCTGCAAATCAAGAGACTCAACTCTTCAAAAACAATGTGGTTGCATCCGTTTTTAACTTGTGCTTTCCTAATAAAACAGGTTTCCCGTTTCATATTACACATTCACACAATTCAAGGTGGGTGTCAACATAACCGGCCCTACAGATGAAGTGCATTTGTGATTGTAGCGTGACAAAATGTGAGTATTGCCTTTTAATTTACAGAAAAATAAAAGGACAATTATCCAGAACAAACCTTCCCATGGTGGAGATGATCCTCTTGATTTATTATTTATCAGTGTCTTCGAGGAATCCATTTGACTGACACCACTTCTTTGAGGTCCCTGGTTCAGCCATCATTTTCATTTTGACCTTTAACAAGAAGGTGAAGTAAAAAAGTTACAATAGCAAAACAGCTGTGGGGGACATCCCAGTTGTGGAAAGGGGCCACAGTCACCGCTCTGATAGGTGTACCTTTTTTCGATTTTGAGGAAGAAACCAACCTAAATGTACATATTTCACCTGCTTAAGTAGCTATAGAAATAAAGGCTAAAGCAACATTGAAATGTGAAGCTAGTAGTAGCTGCTGTTAGATGAAAGCGCGTTTTATATCCAAAGTAATGCCCGTAGGTTACAAAATAATAGGAACAAAGATCACGGAGAATGCTTTTAACATGATTTCAAATGTTAAGTGATTTTTTACGGACAGATACTTACGACATGTTCCAGGAAACATCCCTATGCTCCCCGACGGCTAACGTACGTCAGCCGGGGGGCGGGTCTTTGCTACCTGACGTGGAACCTCTTCTGGGTGCGTTCGGTTATGGAGTCGGCGCACACCGTCGACCCCGGCCACGTTTTTCCAGATACACTGTGTAGATATAAAGTATTTTGTTTAGCTTATATGAAATTATCTATATATTTTATTTCATAATTCTACGAACAGCATTTTTTTTTTCCTTTACAGACTCTACCGTAGACGTTTTGCTACAATGTCCAAACCCGCATGTTCCCGTGTGACTTAATTTGTGTTGAACAGGCCATACGGAGGCCGTGAAGGGACAAACTGTTCCAAATTCTACTATTGTGCTGCTTCATATCTTTAAAAACCTAAAATTACAGTTTTGTTTAATATATATTTATTTTATAGTGCATAACGGGGTTTTTTAAGACTGAAAGATACAAACAGTGAAAATCTTTAATTGCCATAAATGTCATGCTGAATTGCATTTGTTCGGGTTAATTATTTTTGTATGTTTTGCATGAAACATTGACGTATGAAACATTAAATTCCTCTACTAAACTGGGGAAGTGGCAGCACCAGAACTCCTTAGAGACTGTGCATCCCTTCTTACCTGTAAGTGCTTTTGGATCCACCAGAAAGAACTGGAGGTTTTTACTAGAGGGATTATTTGCGAACTAGAGGAATAGAATGAGTTGAGTTCTTTTTTTAAACATGTTACTGAAGTTTTTTTTTTTTTTTTCCCATTTACATACATGTATATGATGTTTTCCACATAATAATGATGATATTTATCATCTCAGATATTTCTTTTGAGATATCATTCTTATACATTAGGATTTGGTTCATTTCAAAGGCTGTGAAGTTCTCTAACGGAGTTCTTAACCACATATGTATTCTGCCAAAATTGATTCGTGACTCTACATGAATAAAAGAGATGTTCCATGGTTTCATGCGCTTCAGAACAAAAGACGCAAGGTTCAACCTCAAATCCAAATCTTCTCTTGAGAGCTTCTGCAGCAAAATAATAACTATTGATGATTTTATAATGTACCTCTTTTGCTTTTGTGGGAATTGGCCAATTTAAATATATGAAGTTTTTTTCTGTGTTACTTATATAATTGTTTATTCAGATTTTTTCAAATCTAGTATAATCATAAACAAATTTGCACTTGAAGGCTTTTCCAATAAACTGGTTATTAAATTTCTTGACACAAATATATAAATGATCAATTTTCAATTCTGGCATGACTGCTTGTATCCTTGATTGAGAACGTGTGTTTTGTATCAAATGAAACAGAGCAGGAGGTATTTCTTTGCATATGTTGTTGAATTCTCTATAAGAACATTGGATATTCCGTTTTTCTTTAAAGTTATTAAAACGTAAGAAATTAGTATTTGCAGACTGACCTTGGACAAGTAGATAGACAAATGGGTAAACAAGTGGGCAATTCTGGTAGGGGTGTCCCGATACAATCTTCTCACTTCAGATGCCGATATTGCAGTCTTCCATTTTGTGTGATAATGATATTGATATTGAAGAGTGGAAGGTTAGAAAAAACTGATTAAGTGATATTACTCATAGAACAATATCTAACAGTAGTTATGAGGAAAAACTTTTTTTTATCAGTAATGGTTAAAATTAATATTTAACTTTTGGAGTGATGATATTGTAAGCCAATATAATCAGATATTAATTTTTTGGCTGAAATTGGACAGATATCCGATATTAATATCAGATAGGGACCCCTTATTTCAATTACATTTCCTGGTTTTTAAAGTAAAACGCTTGGTTCAGGAAGGTTTTAATAAATGAATGGTTGTTGCATTTACTCCAATTCAGATGTGTTGCCATGATTAAATAAGAGGAAGAAAAAAAAATACAGTGATTTTCAAATTGTTTTTATGTGTTTTTTCAGTCAGATCAAAAAGTAACAGTCTGTATAAAGCAGTTATTAAAGACTTACAGATTTTCCGGTAACAGTGAAGTAAAAAAAAAAAATCTGTCATATTCAATAATTCAAATATTTTATAATACATTTCATAGTAAACTTTAAGCAAATATGAAAAATATTTTTGATAAAGTGATTTTTTTTCTCCAATGATCTGATATATCATTCTAAGCTGAAATACATTTTCATTAGCTGGAAGTGGAAAATAATCATCGTTAACAAACATAAATGCTTTCAAACATCCATTTGTGTTTGATTTAAGTGAAAGAAATGACTGGATCATTCAAAAGACTACAAAAAATATATAATTTAAAGCTAAAATTTGCCTTTGGATTTATGCAAATAATAAAAATACTGTCCATCCTCCTTTAAGACGGACCTTAATGTTAGAACCCTCCTCTGTTTTCATCAAACCCAGACAACTTCAACTTGTCTGAACTTCCTGCAGTCCAGCCATTCACCCTGACTGATCTTCCAGCAGTAGCTCACATCCACGTACTTGAGCCTCTTGCTCAGCTGCATCAAGCTTTTCAAGGTGCTCATCTGCACATCAGTTCGCAGCAGGTCAATATGCTGTACCTTCCCAAGTGGCTGCAAGAGTAAGCCAGTGGAATCTGCACCGAGATTCATGTCCAGGTTCACACTGCGCAGGGTGTCCTGTATGACGCAGTTCAGAGGGCACGGCAGCGAGATCAAGGAGAGCCTCTCTAGTAAAGGGGAACCAATCAGAAGACACTTGATCACCTCCTTTAGAGACATCCAGGACATCTGGGGCTTCATTTGGTCGTGCTCGTAAGAGAAACTTCATCGATTTGTGAGACAGAAGAAGAAAAAGCGTTAGATGCAACTTATCCAATGAATCGATTTAACAGCAAATTATAATGAGTACCTTGAACATACCTTGAACATACCTAACATTATATTGAAGATTACTAATGTTAGTTATTCAATTTTATGGAATAAGGAATTGTTACATAGACCAATCTATTAAAGATCTACATATTACTCAGCACACCTCATCAGCTATTCCGGTCTTGCTACGTGCTACAGAGCTTTTTTGCAAAAGTATTTCAACAGAATTATTCCACATTGGGTTAGTTAACATTAAATGATTTTTATATTTAAATTTTATGTGTATAGTGTGTAGGAAAGTAATACATGGTTGCTTTTAAAAATAGAAATCTGCATATATTTTCCTATCTGGTGTATCTAAATGCATCCATAAATCATCTAATTAGCAAATACAATCCATGTGCATGTAATTTAATCTCAGTATAAATTAATTTGAAAAACTTTGATAACTTTTAGAGGGCATTTGTAATCTAACAACTTAATGTAAGCCTTAAATAAAGTTGTCTTTAAAGCAGTCTTAGCTTATACAGCATCTCCCAACCCTTGAAAGTGTCAGAGCATCGTTCGTTACAATGTACAAAAATGGAAACACATGGAAATAAAGCAGCAGAATACTGGAAAAACTGTGTAGAGGTGAAGATATTACCAACTAAAATAAATCAAAATTTCCTCCTTTTCGTGTCTGTGCTTTTAGCGGCCTGTGACTTTCACCCTCATTACTATGCAGTCTATTATTAAAGGGTTGGTTATCTACGGCAATAATAATCCATTCAACAGGCTGAACATTAAACTGGCATGCAAGGTTGAACTCTTGACCCTTAAAACATTATTTAGTTGGAAGATAATTAACTAATTCAAAACAGCCCATGACAATGTTAATGTTGACAATATATTCATGAGAGACTATGCGGCTCCACCAGGAACTACTTGGACAAGACATGGCCCTTCACATAAACTCACAGATTTAACAAGTAGCGCATGATTAACACTATTTTGCTAACCGTGGAGAACTATAATAGTTTACTTCTGCAGTTACAGAGCAGCTGGAGTTATTGGGAAAACAGATAAAGGCAAATGCTAGGCCATCTATCTTAAAGATAAACTTTCAAAAGCTACAACAAAGGTTCACTTTTCCTGTAGGACACCATCCTTGAACATGTACACACCTAAATGGACGACAAGAGTGCAAAAGTGCAGCAAAAACTTTCATTTTTCAATTTGATTTGTAAAGGCACTTGTCCCTGTTTTTCTACTTCTTATGCACCACTCGGAGTCCATCTCAGAAATAAAATATAATACGTAGATTTTTTTTTTATATTTCTGACATGGCAATGTACAAAACATTTAAATCAATATGTTTTTTTGCAATATGTCAAATATGAGTTTTAAATAGACAGGTAGTAAATAGGAGGTAAGATTACCTGAGCTTGAGAGAGGAGAGATATGGCAGTTTTGGGAGATCTTGATCATCCTGCTGATTGTCATTAGTTTCGTACAGTGGCATGGCCGGGGGCTCAGCAGAGATGAGGAGGTCTCTGAGTCTAGGGCAGCCTCTGATGAGCTCCAGTAGAGGGGTGTGAGGGCTGGTTTTTACCCCCTCCAACGTCAGAGAGATCAGCGAGCAGCCAACAACTTGCAAGGCAGGAAGAAGATCCCCAACTTGGCCGGCGTAGATAAACGAAAGTCTGCGCAGCTGTGCTGACCAGGTCTGTAGATTTCCGGTCAGCAGGGACCCCTGGTTCCTTCCCCCTATGTCCTCATATTTGTCTATGTTTATGGATATAGAGGTTAAACCAGGACACAAATTAGCTAAACTCCCCAGAGACTCACAAGTTACGCCTTTAACATCTTTGAGCTGCAGGATCAGGTCAGACTTAGACAAATCTTGCTTTCCTTCCTCTGTTTTTATTTTACAGCAAAAACGCCAGTCATCTTTAAATAGATCTTCTTCAGTTTCACTGCCGCACGCCTCCGAGAACGGACTCTCCACCTGTTCAATCTCTGCTCCATTATCAGCAGATTTTCCCTCTCTAATCATCCAACCCTCAGTGTCTTGTCTGAGGATTCTTTCCCTCCACACCATGTGGAGCCTTGAAACACCTTCCCTGTCAGCAAATTCATCAGCCTGGCTAAACTGTCTCTGCTCGATGAGACAGCAGGCCGGTCCCAGGCCCTCCAGCGCCACTCTTTCCAAACAAGGCAGAGAGAGAAGAAGATAGGCTGCCGCCATGGTGCCGTGGCCCTCCTGTTCCCCGAAGCCAATATCCAGAGCCAACAGACTGCTGAGCGGCAGAGGAGATAAGGTCGGCGACGAGGAGGAGGAGAGGACAGAAGCCACACCACCAAGAGGAAGCAGAGCAGCGGGCGAAAGGAGGTGACAGCGCGACACGTTTAGATGCTGCAACAAGCCGCAGCTGCAGGCAACTGTTTGGATCACGCTCCTGTCGCACATCATGCCAGCCAAAGAGAGCGATCGCAAAGCACGGAGACTGGAGATGGTTTCACAGAGGACCTTTGGAGGCTGCTGGGCTCCAGATAGGTCCAGACTCCGCAGGCCCTGAAGGAAAAGCAATCATTTTTTTAAATTTATTTTAAAGAAGATCTGTATCTAACACAAATAATAATACTAACAAAAAAACACACCAGATATTAAAACAAAACCATCTATTTTTTAAACAGGTACAGGAGAATTGTTCCAAAAGTTTTAGTAGTTGCTCCTGAAGTGAGCCGAGTGGTTTCCAAAACCTATAACATAATGAGGGAAACTTGTTTCCAATGCCTGTCAGTTAAAATTACAAGCTTTTATTTACTAATTCATTCAAGACAGTAACAACATAAACGGTATCAAACTGATTATATGTATTGAAACAAGCGTCATTTATATCTTCCTCTACATGTTGTCAAATTATACTTCGTTAAGATCGTTTGGTCAGTTTAGTTAAAAAAAACTCTGCACAGTGGCAACATTTAGGACCTAAAATGTAAAATATAAAATATTATTGAGGGTCCCCTACATTTAATAACATTATTACATTGCCAAACCAAACGGCAAACATTAATAGTCACTAAACACCCTCAAACGTCAACATAAAATGGCTTTCTTCTTGGTTTAGGCACTTGAAGTAAAGGTTTATAAGAGCAGTCAGTAGAGGAACGACAGTGGTGTTGACTATGCTGCCTAACAAAAAATGTAATATTATTTAAAAAAAGAAAAAAGAAGCAGAACAAAGACTATTGAAAGGCTGTCATTTTTTTCTTCAAGTGAGGTTAGAAGATTAGTGTAAAAAGTAAGCAAAACTGTTTAATGCCGTTTAGCATCATCGTAAGGAATTGGGAATTTAAGTCTGTCCTGCTCTCTTTATCATTACACAAGTGTAAAGAGAGAAAGCATACTGTGTATTAAATATAGGACCGTCTTAGAAAAAAGAAAAAAAATCTGATGTGTCCTACCTGGCAGCAACCAGCAAAGTGAGCACATAAGTTCGGTGTCACCAAACCAGGACACTTGTCCAGAGACAGGCTTCGGAGTTGGGGGACCAGCAGGAGGTGGAGAGCTGCCCGAGTCAGCTGCTTCCTGGTGGCCAGGACCCACGTCAGCTCTTCTACAAGCTCGGCAGCTGTGATTACAGGGACAGGTCTGTGCTGTTATAGTGCTACTAAACTCTTTTTCAATATGAAACATAGAAAATTATGTAAAAATAAATAAATAAACTGCATGAGAGGTTAGACTAGTCATTTACATTTTGAAGATTATCAAACAATTTTAATTCAAATAACCAGAGTTTATACAAAGTTCTTATAATAATGTTTCTTTTGGGAACTTATCCAAATCAACATGGGCCTGTGTGAAAAAGTAATTTCCACCTAAACATACACCACCCAATATAAAGATATAAACATGTTGTCTAGTAAAATGTTTTTGGTTTTTTTTTCACTGCCACCCCAGCATCAAACCCAAGGACTAAATTTTCATTCCACATTTTTTTGTTGTTGTTTTTATTTGGTTAACAGCAATACACACACACACACACACACACACACACACACACACACACACACACACACACACACACACACACACACACACACACACACACACACACACACACACACACACACACACACACACACACACACACACACACACACACACACAAAAACTCACGTAGTAGGTTGAAAGGTCCCATGATGTATCTGAATGAATACTGATCAAGATAGTTGTCAGCGTAGTCTTTCACCCACAGGTCCTTCATGTTGTCAGCAAGACTCAACAGGCAGAGGCGTGTCAGAGAAAGGATGGGATCACCGCTGCATGTTCTCCAGCAGCTCCTGGTTCCTTTGGTGTTCCTCAGACCCCTTCGCCTGGGACGGGCCTTTGCCTCAGCCTGTTCATCCAAAGCCCGAAACAGAGGCATGATGGGCTTTTAGCTGGTGTAGGAGCTCCTGGGGCTCTGATTGCTGATTGCCTATACAAAAGACAAAACAGTTTTTTAACAAAACAAAAACACAATAATCATGTTATAATGTTTAGTTTTTTCAGATAAGACTGGTCTCTGTCTTTCATAAGCAAATTGCTTTGTAATCACAACTAGGTTTAAAGCCACCAGTTGGACATTGGTGTAAATCGGGATGCCAAATGAGAGAAGTCTTTTTAGAAATAATTGGACACATTTTAAACACTACGTCACACTCAGTCCTTTACTCGGTTTACTGTTTTTTCTTCTTCTTCTACTTAAAATATAATCAATCTCACTGAAACATCAAGCAAAAGTTTGACACAAGAAAACAGTTTGTGAAGAGGCGGGCTGAAATGGACACATTTAGGTTTCAGATCTGAGTCTTCGTCCATCGTCTATAATAGGGCTGCAAAACATACATCACAAAAAGCTTATCAGGCCGACAAATCAAACCGGGAATAAAAATAGAGTCATACCAGGTTATGCTCTGGAGACGATTAGTTCCAGATTATTTGCTTCTGATTGTCGGAGTTGGGGACGTGTGATATGGATCAAAAAAACAACAACATCATATACATCATGTGTTAGTATATCACACACACACACACACACATATATATATATATATATATATATATATATAATGCCTCTTTTTTGTGATATGGACTAAAAAAACAACATCATGTGTTAGTATCACACTTTTAAATCAAGCACTGAAGACTGAATCATCAATCAGTTCTAATGCTTCAGTATGCGCGCTGAAATCAGAATCTGTCAGAAGTAGATAATCTGACTTTGTTCTAATCTGCCTCTTTCGATGTTATCAAAAATTCCGTTTTTTTTTTGTTGTTTTTTTGATTGATTTGGATAATAATAAACTGTGCTTCAGTACAAATATGTCAGTATCTAAGGAGACATTTTCCCCCTAAAATAAAGCATGCAAAAGCCTTTTTATAGGCTCTTTTTGTAGTCACCAAAGTAATAGAAAATAACTGTTGTACAGGTTTAAAAACAATCTTTGCTCGCTTTTAATAAACTAGGTTAGCTCAGCTCGAATTGAGACACCATTAGGCGTGTCTAGGTCAAAGGAAACCTACCTTCCAAGTCTAATAAAACTGGAAGTGAAGAAAGAAGAAAGCAGAGAAACTACAGTAACACAGATCATAACAACATCACTTCCTGGTTACCGGCCGGTGCGAAATTTGGTGACTTTTTACCTGAGTTTCGTCTCTAGGGCGCTCCTCGGCTCTAGTGGTTGCAAAATAATACAACAAAACCAACTAAAACATATTTTGGAACAGAATCCGCATTTTGAGCTCTTAATTACTACATTAACGTTTGGAAAATGATTAGCCAGTGAGTCAAATTCGGCTACTTTAGCCCTATAAGACAGTGCGCAGGGTTTAGGCTCCACTATCGTATCAAGGTCTGTGCTGCGTTCAAAGGTTGCAAGTATTTCCAGAGAAGTTCAAACTAAGTCATTAGACTTATGACATGTTGAACTTTCGATTAATTACCAGTCCTATTCACCAGAATGCGAATAAAAGGGAGTTAAACATCGCAAATATAAGACATGTTCCGGACGTAATAATGAGAAAAACATAATTGATAATAGGCTACTGAATCCTCTTTTTCAGTTTACACCAGTGGCAAAAGAAAACTGAGACCACTAAACATACACAGGAACAGGTGTTTATTTCTCATTTTACCTTAAAATACTGAGTACGATAAAAAATAAAATAAAAACAAGATTCAAAACTCATTTTATTTGTATAGTGCCAAGTTTATCCCTCATACTGAGCATACATGTGGCAACAGTGGAGAGAAAAAACTACCCTTTAACAGGAATAAACCTCCAGCAGAACCGGGGTCAGTATGAGCAGTCAGCTGGCGCAGCTGACTGGGGGTTTAAAGAGGCAGAAGACACAAATAGATGCAGAGGAACCTGAAAGAAATGAAGCTATTACCAGCAGATGCAGAAAGTTTGCTGGCAGCACCACCAGCTGATGTTCTCCTGTAAGAAGCTGTCTCAGGAAACAGAACTCCAAACCTCATAAACTACTAAAATTGCTTTTCTCACTTCCACATAATAAACATTCCTAAAATTTTCACTTCCGCATTAAGGAAATAAAAGGTATTATGCAAACAACACAATCTATTTTCAAACACTTTGATATCATAATAAATGGTAATGTGCCCTTATGAGTAACTGTAACTACTTATTCTGAGAATGAGCTTCTGAACAACATCCCATTTAGATAATTTTTAAATGGATAAAAATAATCTGTTTCTGTCATGATCTGTGTTTTTGTTCTCTGATAGTTTGCTGTTTAATTTGTTGTAGTTGGTTTGTTTTACTTTGTTATCATTAGTTATTGTTTGCTTTAGGTTATTTTGTATTAAGGTTTAGTCTTTGTTTTTGTTCTTTTCTGTGTTCTCTAGTTTCCCCTGCTCTGTTCCTCTTCTCTCTGTGTTTTCTCTCATCATTATCACTCACATCTGTTTGTAATTGTCCAATCATCTCCACCACTCCACGTCCTGCTCCTAGGTATTTAAGCCTGGTTTACTATTTCACTCACCGCTGGATCGTCTGCTCACCTCCTCGTCTCTCTCCGCCTTCTCCTGCCAGTTCCTGCACGTTTCCGAGTAAGCCTTCCCCTCTTGCTCGCTGATTCTCTGTGCTGGTTTTCTCTCTCTTCCTTCTTTCTCCTTTGTTCCCCTTGTAGATGTTTCCTTTTGGTTTTTGTTTCTTTATAGTCTATGGTTATCCTCGTGTCCTTCTTTGCTGTTTGTAGTTTTATTCCTCAGTTGTTTGGTCCCTCGTTGCCTCAGATTCCTCTCGCGTTTATCCTTATGTTTTTTTATGTTTGTTTATTTTCCCATCCTGTGTTTATCTGCTGGTTTATTTCTATTTGTTTGTTTTTATTTTCATTGCTGAATAAAACTTTGCATTGCGAAATGATAGTAGAAGTTACTTGAAAAGAGAAGCTAAGATGTCAGAAGGGGTGCATAGCAGCTAAATTTGCACCATTTAAATAGGGAAAGAAATACTTATTTTTATTTTTCCCTTCTCAACCTCTGGTTTGGGTCCATTTACCTATTTTTATGCAGATTTTTCTGGATTTTTTTTTAAATTTTTTTAAACACAACTATAAAACAGCTAAAAATGCTAACTGTTTCTAGATGAAAAGAACATGAGTTACAATGCGCTATTCACATGAGAACAATTATATTTCCACCATAATGCATCCCTCTTTACTGTAACTAGACATATAAATGACTTATTGCTCATTGGTGCAATCTAATTCCATTCTAACTATTACAATAATTATTGAAACAATCCATTAAAAATAGAAACGATTCCTTGCTAAGTGTCTGAGCTAAGAGAGGGAGGGCCATGTTATAAATGAAGCTGAGGACTGAATTTAGCATTGGTTTTACTATTAATTCAAAAAATATTTAAACAGGAAACATAAAAATATCAAATGAAAACAGACTCTGTGACTTTCTTTATTTATATATCATTTTGTGTAACAGAGGAAAAAATAAAACAAAGTCAGACCTTCGCATTTAAAGTGATTCAGACATATATTAAGAGTAAATCAGCCACTTCTTCAGTAAGTGCATGTAGTCCATGTTCTTCTTAATTTCCTAATAATTGAAAAGTGCATATAAAAGTATTACCAAATAAAATCAAAAAACAAACCTTTATTAGTATATTCCCCTTTTTAAAACATCTCCATACCAAAACTTTTAATTTACTGATTATATTTAGGTGTTAAAATCGGTGTATTATAAATCAACACCCTGAGAACTTTATGAATTTTAGAAAGCGTATAAAAAAGTGTAAGAAGAGATCTTAAAAAAATGTTTTTTCCACTTTAATACTACATAAGTAAAGAGAATACTTAGTAAAATCCTCTTTGAGTGACTGCTTTCAGTTGGAGTGTGTAGTGACTAGTGAGCTTCTGCACACTGAGAAGCATCAAGTAGTTTGATAATGGCTCTTCAGATAGCTTTAGATAAAACAAATTAGGTCTTAAATTAAAAAAGGAGCATTTTTTAGTGTCAGACATTTACTGGATGGAGACGCTGGATAAGTAACAACAACAATAACTGGCTAATTATTACTCACAGTTATATTGATCAAGTACAAACTTCCTACAAAGTCCCTTGTTTCTTGATTAAAAGCCCAGCAGTGATTACAGCCAAAAGGCCTGTTTGAGCTGAAATAAAAAAATATCCCTGTTTATACATTATTTAACTCTCGCTAATTTTGTGCAAAAAAACATAGTTGAGGCAGGCGTGGTGTGTTTTTATTGTTTTCACACCACCGAACGAAGGAGTTCTAGCTGTTCATGGTTCTCTGAAAGGCACCACCTTCGTCCCAGCTACAAAGACCTCCACAATGTTTCGATCGTCGCCTGTCAATGGACAAGATAGGAGAGACGTGTGGATAAAACACTTGGGGGATTAAACTAAAACAATGTCAATTAAATTAAAACCGGAAACTGATGCTCACCTAAATTCAAGAACTTTTCCAAAAGAATCTGAAAGCCAATTATAACAGATTAATGTTATACTTATGCTAGATTGTTTTTAAAAATCACTTGATGTGCAAACATCGGCAGACAGGACTGAGGTACCTCTGGCTTCTCGTGTTCGATCAGGTCGATGGGTCCTTCTGAGGCAGTAACATTAATTCTTAGGGCATCAAAGTCTTTTCCCACTATAAAGTTTCCTGTACGCTTGTCCAGGGACAAGGCTGCAAGCAGAAATGCCAAAAAAGTTTCATTATCTCCTATGAATGCACCATTATAATGCACAACGCTATTGCTGCAGACAGGAGTCTCAGCAATAGTTAATTATGGTCTAAAGTCAAGTTTGCTGAAAGTGCAAACACATACATGAAAATTACCACATTTTTTAACTACCCTTCAAACTAAGAATCACAAAATCACATGGCTTAAAATGTCAGATACAATAAAAGTATTTTTATTTATTTAAACACATTTTAGCCATTCATGAAGAATATTGTCAAAAAAGTAAAGACACAAAAATTGGACATAGCAGAGCAATTGTCTTTCCTCACATTTTGTTTCAATCAATGCTGCACAGCTTCTCAGCAGCTGCTGAATAAGAGGATCCCAACAACACAATCCTGCCACCATTATGCTTCTTCACCATGGGGATTGTGTGCTCAGGGTTGCATGCTTTAATAATTTTTCTATTGCTTACAATATTTTGTATACAGGCCAAAATGCTACATTTTGGTCTCACAGAAGCGTCTACAGAATTATAAACATCTTGGCTGCTTCTCTGATGGATGTGGATGTGTGGGTGAATTTGGCCATATCTTAATATACTTGAACTTATGATAGTTTTCCTTTTGTTGATGAAAAACTGAGAGGTAGTTCGGACCTTGGGATTTTGGTTTATAAACTATGGATGCCATACATTTACAAATTTTATTTGTAAACAAAATACATAAAAACGCACAGCCCCTTTCATTCTTTTTCACAAATATTCACCATTTTGTGCTGATCTATCATATAAAATCGACCAACAAGCTACAGTCAATTTTGTAGTTGTAAAATGGTAATAATAAATCTAGTCTTGCAAAACCTAGCAAATCTAAATAGTCTTGCCAAGTCTGGTATTCCAGGATGAACCCTTTATCTGAATAACTTTCATGCTTTGGATATCACCTTGGCTGCCTCCAAGTGTGGCCAGTCTGAAGACCTCCTCAAAGGTGAGTGCTTTGTGTTCCGGGTCCAGGATTGTCAGGACTTTGGACGCGTCCAGGGTTCTTCGTACAGCGTCAAGCATCGAAGAGGAGTAGCCTCCTGCCACATCTAGTAGAGCACAAACAGAGAATGTTGCAAGCATTCCCTGAAATGTATCTTGGACAAGGCCGCTTCATGTAATTTTTCCTAGACATCAAAGCAAAGCTAAAATGTTACCTCTACTAAAATGTGATGTTGGAAAGCAAACCTCATGGGAATTGAAAATCAGCACACTGAGTGGATTTTTATACTTATTCAATGCGGATTCAAACATTTTCACCCACCTGTACCTAAGCCCAGCTTCACTTTGTGATTCAGGACGTTGCGAACATTTAACATTCCACTGCACAACCTGGTCAAACAGAGACATCACCAACTGTAAAAATGACCTTATATGGTTTTACAAACATTTGTTGATTTCTGTGGAATCATTTGGAATAAATATTTTACATCCAGTGATTAAAATAATAATATTACACGTCTTACTGTCCTTCTTTTAAGACATAATCTGTGTTCAGAACATATTTGACCAAATCCTGAATCTGAGTAAAGACTTACGAGAAGTTTGAATTGGGACAATGGGACAAAGCGGCTCCTGTTTCCCTGAACAGAACCAACTCTTTATCACTGAGGTGGCAGCCATGGGCCATAATCGTCTGCAAAGCATTCATAAAGGGAGAGAACAATATGCATTTTTAGTCCAATTTTATGGCAGCCTTCACAATTTACCATATCTTTGATTGGCTCCAGCTCTGGGCGGGTCCAATGCTCTCACCCTGTCAGTCAAAAGATTGCATTTGTGATAAATGTCCGTGTAAGACTCGGATTTAGGGAACATCTTCTTTACCAGCTTCACTTCCTCAAGGTTTTCACTGATGTGACTCTGAATAAATAAATGAACAGATAAATAAATAAATGGATAACCCCCTGTATCTTAAGCAATACATCTCTGTGATCAGGTGAGTGAGAACTCACTTGAATATGCAGCTTGTTATTCTTAGCGATCGCTCCCAGCTCAGCAAGCAAACCCTCTGAGCAGGATGGTGCAAAACGTGGAGTGACCACTGGCTTCACCAGAGGGTACTGTTAGGACAACACAAGTTAGAAAAACAGCACTGAAACAACAGTGATGGCCATTTATCTTTTCAGATATTTCACAGAGCCCTACCTTTTTACTCAGTAGCTCCTTGATGAACCTTTCGGAGGAGAAAAACAAACACATAATGAACCAGTGCTATATAAAACGATCCAACAGATCCTGGTTTACAATCTATTGAGTAACTCAGTTGAGAAACGTTTAAAACAGAGTTTTTTTCAATATAGTTATATGAACAACATAATGTGCAACAAAATAAAGGCAAGGGATTAATATTACAGGAACATTTTCTGTACTTTAGCTGTAAAATATGTAGTTATATTTGTTTGAAGGTAATGTTCACAACTAAAGGAGTTATCCCACTTTAACAGAGATAGTCTGTAACATCAAGATTTAAGTGTTCCTTATTAGGAGAGAAACAACACACAAAATACTATAAACTGCTCTGTGAAATTAATCCTCCATGACTAAATTGGCTTTCTCTGGGAATTTCTGACAATTTCCAAATTTTATTTCAATCTGCAAATACACTACATTGACGCAAGGAAACAAAATAGGAGTTGTTCATGAATGAAATGAAAAATAATGAACTTGCTGCCCCATTCACTATTCTAATGTTACCATGGGTCACTATCCATATAAGCTATATAAAAAAGCCAACACTGTTTTGATGAATTAAACAGATACATTTTGGATAAAGTACTGCTGATAAAGTAAAAACAACAAAGACACATTTTTAGGATAAAAATCTTACAGCAATGTCGCAACCTGGTGATTAATTTTTTATGGTTTGTTTCTTTTCACCTCAAACTGGCCAGGTCATTGTCTATTGTTTAGGGTTCATTAAGTTTCAAATCAGCAAGTGCATGACCATAATAGTGACCCTCCAGGACAAAATGTTCTTATTAGGAATCAAGGTGAAACTTTAAATATGATATTTAAAAAAAAAAAGGTTTCGTAAGATGAGGCAAAAAAACAAACATTATTATCCCATATATCACATATAACAAACTATTTAAAAGGTATGCATGTCGTGGCACAAGTCAAACCGATGAATAATTACCGATGGGTTTCATCTTGAGACTCTTGAGAGGTTTCTTTGTAATCCTTCACAGCATCGTTAGTGTCCATACACACCTTCCCTACTAAGGCACGTTGGCCAAAGTCATCTGCAAAAGCAACAGGAACAATACATTCAGTTGTGTAAATCATTACAGACGTAGATGTTTTGCATTTTGATGTAAACAGCTTCAAATGTTTAACCTAAAAATTCTTCCCTACCCTAATGTTTACATCCCTTTTCAGGGCTTTTGCTTTGCCACTCTTAAAATGTATCACAGTACACCACTTTTAGTCAGAAGAACCAGTTCTTGGCCCTGCTGGTCATTTCATCTATGAGGTCTGGTAATGTACATTAATAGAGTTAGTACAGAATGGGGTGGACCATGAAGGAGTCACTTGAATTTTTTTAGTACTGCAATTTATGTACGTCAAAACCCATTTAAGGCTAGAGAAAAAGCAGAAATTCAAATAATTGTATATAAAACGAAAGGAGTTTAGTTGGCTTTTAGGACTATTTCCTGGCAACCAAGATTAAATAAAAATGAAAACACCATTCAATGTGGCATCATGTTTATGTCTGTGTTCGTCTGTTTACATTTTTTTTTTATTGGACTGTACATTTAAACAGTTTCATTAGTTTTTTTTTAATACTGATTGGTCTTGAATTAAACTTTTACATCAAGCTTATGGTTCTGGAAATAATTCATCCGGCTCCACAACATGAGGCTTAATTCGTCTACCCTGTTCTGCAGCTAAATGCATCCACTCCGTACTGCAGCATATTTCTATCAGCCTGCTCTGGTTCCACCCATCTCGTTGTCTAGTTGTATGTCGGTGTGACCCTCTCAGCCATGAAGTATCGGCTTCTTAATCTAGATTTAATTGAAATCCTTTTTAAGAGAAATGTTCAATGGGACTGGCTATCCCCTGCCTCAACAGGTTAAAATTAGCCTGGTACTTTTAATTTAGCCTAAACAGTTAATTACACAACACGTCCTAATCTTAAATCAGCCAATCTACCCCCAAAACATCCAATTAACAGATGTTTCCAAAGGTATTAGATTATTTGCAATTGAAATTTAATACAGAAAAACTAAAAAAAATTAAATAAAAAACACTTGTGCTATAGACATTGTCAGATGTTTGGTATTTACCAGTAGTAGTATTTCTCACACCAAGTCAGAAGACATTGATCACTTTAATCATTCTCCCCTGATGGATAAAGTAGATCTGCTATTCAAAAAAAATTTAGCCCAGCATTTAAAAAGAAGGGACTGTATATGACTGCATTTCATGACTTATTGTAGCTATTCGAGAACGTCGGAAAGCGGATCAAAATGTCCGTTTCCACTCACCACAGACTCTCCATTTGGCTGTGTTTCATCTGTAAATGACATCTTGGGCGTGTTCTAACAAATGAATCCTCGTGATGCAGGAAATCCAGCCACTGCGCTCTCAGAACATCACTTTGTTACCGTTCCATGAAGTCAAAACTAAACCGGCTAAAAAGGCCTTAAAAGATTTTTCCACTTTTTTTCCAAACACATGTTTTAACTGCCCCTAAAGTTTAATGCAATGTGACATCTCCAGGGTATTTTAATGAAATTCGAAGCTGTCTTGACCTGACTGCTGTTGTTAAAAAAGTTTTAATTACAATAAACTTTTTATACTGATTAAAATCAATGATAACAACATAGCTGGTAAAAACGATCAAATCTATCTAATTCTAGCCTGATAGAGGTCCCCGTATTTTGGTCCGTATATTTAGCTGATATGAAAATATAAACAGAGACACAGGCAATAATATTTCATCTGTGTCAGTGAGAAAAAATGCAATGTACATTGGGTAAAACAAACATGTAACTGATACAGCTAATTCAGTCCTGTTTGTTATATTTGTGTGTTCCTTGTTATGGTAGGATGACAATATTTCCATCGTACATGGGCATGCCGTAGTCTGTTTGAACATTTATGGTAACTTTATGTCTTATAAAAGAACAATGTAAACAGAAAAAAAAGGATGCAGAACGGGATCAACAGGTTGAACAAGATTTCTGTAACGAGCTATTTACCTAGTATTACAGCTGGATACATGTTTGGCACTGTACGATAGATAGTGTTTTTGTTATCTTCCTAAAGGGAGATTAACCCGGTATAGTTAGGCTGAAACATATTAACTTCTTGCTGTAAAATCCTGAAATATAGATAAGTGCTCGGATGTGTGCTTGTACCTGATAGTTTTCTACATAAAAGCAGCCCAGAACGGTACAAAGTTGAAGGTTCATTGACCCTGCTTACATAAAATGAAAGTTTAATGTTTTTCCAAACCTGTACTTAATTCGGTACATTTGCAACGTTGCACTTTCAAGCATATGTCCAGAGTTATGCTTTAATGAATTTAGCTGAGACGGATTATCTAACAAAAGACTTAGTAATAAGACACATTATAGCAAATGTCTACTGATACAGTTCAAAGAATACTATCTGCAGCAATTTATTCACGAGGACAAAACACCACATGTTAGTGACCAAACATTGCAGAATATCAGTTCTTATTTCAAAAGCTTGTGTGTGTTTGACACCTTACGTGCAATCTGACCGAGCAGAAGAGACGCATCAGTGTGTATGGTTGCAAAGTAACACGCAGTTGTTGTTCCATTCCTCAAAGTCCTTTTCTAAGAAGAAAACCAAAGCATTATTTAATCACAGTATTATTTTTGCTTTCATTTTAGTTTTCTCTATTGTGAACACTACTGAGCTCTAATCACAAACAATCGAAAGAGCATTTCTGCGGAGTTGAAACAGTTGCCTCACAACATTTTTTAAAGAATCTCTAATCCTCGATCATGAATACTTAAGACCAAATTTCAGAGATCTTTATGCAGCATGTTTTTTTTTACTTTTGAGTTTAAGTCTCAAAAGTGTTAGAAATTACCTTTTTCCTAACACATAAGGAAAAAATTTGCCTAATCATATAACTGTTTAATCTCGGATCAGGGTTTTATAATCCAGTCGAGGTTTGTCAAGTCTAAACATTCCCTTCCAGATTCCTTTAAAACACTGACACACCCCTTTAAATAAGTGCCTTATATGAATCATCGATTAAAATCTCGTCAGTTTGCTATCGTGTAGGTTTTAGGTGCAATAAACAGACTCTGTTTTTAGATCTAATAACGTTATCCACTAGAATGAAGCCCTGGGTGGTGAGCCTTACAACTTGTATATCATAAGAAATGCGTTGTACAACTGTCATAAAGCTCATAGTTTGTTAGTTGTCTATTTACAAAATATTTAAATGAAAACTCACCACTACTTGAGTGTAGACCTTTATGGCAAACTCTAAGTCCTTAAAGCGGGATTCCACTGGGAAAGTGTAGGTGTTAAGCCACTGCAGCAGAGGCATATCCAAGGCTGTGCCTGCAAAGCTGAACTGGGATGCATGGATGTGGGTGTCTATCATTCCAGGCATAAAAAACTCACTGCAGGACAGCAAAACACAAGCAAGCTGTTTAAAATATCCTCTTCATCCAAAAAGCATCTTGTTGCTAAGCAAAATGAATTCCCCTTAGAAGTACGAGTGTGAAGGATTTACACTTTTACTCACTGTTGATCCAGTTGAGTGACTGCGGATTGGCTAAATCCAAATGTCTCAGCCAGTTTGGGCAATTCATCCCCTTTCTCAATAAATGCAATCTGATGACAGAATATGAGTTTGGTGAGATTTAAGAGAAACACATGTCATACCAGAAAACAGTTTTTCTGGACTATAAACTCAGAAAGAGATTGTGTAATTTGTCACTAAATGGCAGAGACACGTCATTGCTGCATGAAGCAGAGGGAATCTACAAACCTTTATAACATTCCCAGCCCTCTAATTTAAATACTTCATTTTTTGCACAACAATTAGCATGACACAAAAATGGATGGGTAAATTATGATGGAAGTGTATGCAGTCATCAAAGCATGAGAAGTAGAGAAAGTTCAGACAGAAAGAGAGACAAATCTACGCACATATTTAGCTTTTTATTAATCGTCATAATTAAACAGTGAACATAATCACTTCCTGAACAGAAAGAGCAAGCACCTCTCTCTCCTAACTCCTAACCTCTCTCTTACTTTTACTTTTTGTTTTCATATCATAATATGTAAATATTTATGTAAAGCCTTTTACCTGAGTGTCAGTTTGTCCTTGAAAACCTGAATTTTCTGCTCTATACTATTCTATTCTATTCAACATCCCTGAGATATTTGCTGAAAAGTCCCATAAAAGCTTCTAATAATTATTAAAATTCAGTTCTGGAAACAGATTTATTCAATACCACAAAATAAACCAGCAACACGCAGATATGTAACATCTTAGGAAGGTGTTTCCTGCTGTATCATACAGCTCCTATTGCTCATTTACATACTCAGAATAGAAGTAACATTTTATATTTTATGTTATATTTATAATTGATCTTTCCCCTGTGAAGGTTTATCATTATTCCAAACTGTCCAAATAAAATCACCTTACAGATTTCACACAGGACAGAATAAAGCTTAACCCAGCCTTTTTAAAGCAAAGCTGTTTTTCCTTAACCACCATTCAGCAAAGTGACAGAAATCAACTGCATCTTTGAAAACGGACAGAATAAACACACCTTTAAGGATAATAATAAAACTGGTAAAAAACCTTTCCCTCTGAGTCCACCCCGAGGAGCGCATCCTGCAGGATCTGCAGCGCCTGATCCGGAGTGGAGTGGACGAATGTCCCCCTGTAGACGAAACCAATGGCAGGTTTAGACTTGTCAGGAGTTTCCATGTTTCCTCAATGCAATAACCTGAGCGGCGATTACAGTAAATCTATACCTGGCGCAGACACCGGGTTTTATATGAATTGACCGCCTACCAGGAGGCGCGCCTCCGTCATCTGACAGCGCAGCCAATGAGAATAGAGCGTGAAGGCTGTGTGTGTGTGTGTGTGTGTGTGTGTGTGTGTGTGTGTGTGTGTGTGTGTGTGTGTGTGTGTGTGTGTGTGTGTGTGTGTGTGTGTGTGTGTGTGTGTG
>JAVLVB010000891.1:2519907-2551560 GCA_032876305.1 Orestias chungarensis | reverse complement strand
AATGACTGTAAGCGATGACCGCATTTTGGGGTCATCATCAGCCAGTTTCCCAACTTCACTCGGATAGAGACGTTGTGGAGGTATAGCAAGTTATGGGAATAGCTGCATGAAAGTCTCATGGTCTTAAAGATTTGGGACTTGTAACCAAATGTAGCTGTTGATATCAAAGTGGAAACATGGATGGTTTGGACTGTTTAGGTTAAACAGGGATTAGTTGCTCCAGTCCTAATGAGAGGTTTTCCACTGATTATTTAGAAGGATGTCAAACGGTCATATCTTTCACATTGTTTCCTTATGATTTAAGAGATGCTAGATATGTGTCCTTTCAACAATAAAAAACAAAACAAAAAAGATCATAATTAAAGTGTAAAGTCAGTGCGTCAGTCTACCAGCACATATTAAAAGCTCTTTATGGTTCCCCTCGGCTGACAGGCTTCATAAAGTTCTTCAATTTGTTTTTTTGGAGGACTTGGCATCGGCTGCCAACTCCATCAAAATATCAATATTTGCTAAATTGTTTTATAGAGGATTGTAAAGAGAAGGATGAGATACACCAAACACTTGTATTAACACCCCAGTAGTACCACAGGTTCATGGGCTTGTTATAAAATGTCTTATTCCTCGTGTTAAATCTTGTGAGTTTGTTCAATTGTGGGTTTATAAAGTACCTTTGATCTCTTAACTTGTGCTTTATGTTTTATCTTGTCTTGTGCTTATGTGTGCTGTGTGTAATGTAGAGCTCTCTGGACTTCTTCTGTCTTTTCAGTAAAAAAAAACGTTTTGAACTCTTTAAGTCAGAACAGACACTCCGATAGAGCTTTTATAAAAAGCTGTCTGCTCTCATCTTATGCAAGATACTAAACAAATCTGACAAATCTGGTATTCACCATTAACAGCACTGGGATAAATACATTTGTTCCACAACAGTCTCCATGTCGGACTGCTGCAGGAATTGCAGAAAAAAAAGAAAACTCTGGCTAAGTACTGACTCTAAATACTTCAGAGTACGTTCAATATGCAAAAATGTCTCTAAAAACAATCATTGTCTACTGGTATGTAATGCTTCATTTTCCCGATTAACTGAAATTTTGTCTGAACTCTTAAAATGTATCCCTCTGCATGGAATGCGTCTCTCCAACAAATGAGTTTCATATTTTAAACTGAATAATTGAACTGAATTAACTTGTTTGTAACATTGTAATTTACAGAGACGCATGTGTAAAGTTCGCAACAGCAACCGTGTGATTGTTTAAGCAACAGGAAAATAAATTGTATTGGACATTACTGTTAAAACTGTTACTGTCAGTGAATATATATATAAAAAAAGTACTGGCATCTTAATACACGTGTTTTAACTTAAATTCCCACTCAAGCATTGTTTATTCGTCATATCCTTGACTAAGCCTTATAAAAGCTTTTACCTCTAATCCATTTAAAATAAAATTAAACTGCCCTATGTAAATTTTCTTAGACATCTCCATGTGTGCAACCTAAAGTGACTGTTAGCATCGAAGATATATACTTCCACAAACATTTCACTAGACAGAATGAAAATAATAAAATAGTGATTAATATGAAGATATAAAGTGACATATCAGTGATATTATAAAAACTCAACTTTTTCCTGAAAGTTGATGAAAAGGCAAGATTAGAAACTGGTCAGGGAGACCTAGAGGAGACAGAAACACTAAAGGAACTGCAGGTATTTCTGACAGTCTAAATGATTGTCTTGACCATGTGGCAACACTCTCTTATATTCTCGGTATGTCAAAACTAGACGGAGCAGAATGACAGAGGCCTTATTTGACATGCAGACTCGGTCAAAATCTAATAAAACTCAGATTGTGAACAAAATTTAAGGCTTTCTTTTACAAGTACAAGATTAATGCTTGAGACATAACTGACATGCCCAAAGTGAAACATGGTGATGGCAGCCCCATGCTTTGGGGAAGATGAAACTTTTGTGACGTTAGATTTTTATTTCAAATTTTTCTGTCTATATCTGTTAATTGAACATAGCAGATTAACAGAAAACAAAAACTTGAAAAAAAAGTAAAGGGGTGGCTTTAGGCGACCAAAAATAATATTTTGAAATATTATATTATTATCCAAAACCATACATGTAAAATCCCAATTTGCATGTTGAAACAAAAAGACATAATTTATCATTGTCTAATTTTTTTTTTTAAGTAAGTAAGTAAACATTTTTAATAAAGCACGTTTAAAACCGCTAAATCACTGACCAAAGTGCTGTCACCTTTCTGTTTTCTGCAAGATTGAGGCACAGTTACGTAATAGTCCTTTACCAACTGACCTGAGGGACATGCTGACTGACTGGTACTGGAGAAGCTCAGTGATGTAGGCATGCGCATGTCCATTTAGAATCTTAAAAAACAAGAGTAAAACATTACAATTTATTCTAAAATGAATGGGGAGCCAGTGCAGGGATGCCAAAACAAGGGTGATATTTTCATGCTTTCTTGTACCAGTCAGCAGTCGTGCTGCAGCATTTGGAACCAACTGCAGACGTGAAAGTAAAGACAAAGGAGTAGTAGAGAGAATTACAGTAATCCAGGTGAGATTTTACATATCAAAAACATTTAATGTTAACAGGAGTGTGTTTTATTTACATTTTATGATTATGGCTGCAAGAGGACATTAATTACTGTAACACTGCACCTGCCATTTGTGTTACATTTCACAAATGGATGACACGTTTCTCTTTTCTCTAAGTGTTGTTCAACCATGTTTCCAATAGTTTCATGACAAAATGGCACCTAACAACCTGAATTGCTGCGTTAGATAGCAATGTCTTTTTAAATGGCGCATAGACCAAAGACTGGATCTTGTCCTACCTCTCAACAGCTTAAAGTTCACCTTTGTCACATGGAGGCGGCCCAGTAAACTCTAGAAGATGTCATCTTAAGTCAGATTCGATTTTTAGTCATGAGTGTATCTGAAAGCCATGTGAGGACATCGTGCAGTATGTAAAAGGGCATCCCATGAGGTCCATGACTAACACCCATGCTTTGGCTCAATGACACGCTACGATGAGGAAATGAGTGCTGGAAAAGTTTATCAAGCTCACATGATAAATGAGAACATATTTATTTTTGATCATGCCAGCATGCATGAAAATAAGTAGTTTTACCTAATCGTGAGGACACAGTGTGTCAAAATATGTGGAATGTTAAAGAAAGATTTTAATTACTGTTGTTTAAACACTTCCAGTAACCGTGTTTAATGGTAAGTTATATGTTGCATGGATGAATCCCAGACAGTAACAAAAACCAGGAGGGGATGTTGACGAAAAAAACAAGAAACAAAAACATAGGACATGTAGCAAAGATGTTTTGAATTGGTTTGTGAACAATTTGTTATGTGCATTAGAACCATGACCCCCAGTATGTTCTAATGATACTGTATGGACCTCATTAACACATAGCGGCACATGATTTGATATTAGTTTCCCAAATAAAATAAAATAAAATCACTTTAGTTTAAGTAAGAGAAACTGCCTAATAATTACTCACAATATTATAAACACTACAAACAAAAAGTTAGGGATATTTGGCTTTTCGGGTGAAATTTGTGGAAACAAATTCCCGCTACAGTGATATCATATCACGAAAGTAGGACATTTATGTAGAAGGATTCACTGGGGATTTCCTCATCTCAAACAATTTGTTGAAACAAAGGTTAACAACAATGGTGTGTACAGCACAACAAAAAATGTCGTCGTCTCAATAACTCGTCATGTGCCCTTGAGCATCAATTACAGCTTGACAACGACGTCTCATGCTGTTCACAAGTCGGCTTATTGTCTGCAAAGGCCGGGCATCCCACTCTTCTTGAAGGTTTTGGGGTACAGAGTTTCGAGCCTCTATATGGCGACTCAGTTGATCCCAAAGGTTTTCAATGGGATTCAGGTGTGGAGAAAGGCCATCCATTCCATTTGAGGCACACCAGTCTCCAACAGCCATTCCCTGATGATGCGACCCAGATGAGCTGGAGCATTGTCGTCCATGAAGATGAAATTATGCCTGTGTTGTTCATGTAGGGGCACAAACACTCGATTAGTGATGTTGTTCAGGTAGTATAGGCTTGTCACTGTACCATTCACAAAGTGTAGGGCAGTTCTATACAGACTGGACACACCTGCCCACACTGTGACACCGCCACCACCAAAAGTTCGTCTGGTGACAACAGTGGCTGATGCATAGCGCCCTCCTTGACGTCTCCAACATCGATGGCGGCCATTTCTGCTCAACGTGAATCAACTTTCATCAGAGAACAGCACAGAGGCCCACTGGTCCCTCGTCCAGCGTAAATCCTCCCTGGCCCATGCAAGACGATGACACCTGTGCCTGCTGGTGTGGTCAGGTACCCTTGCAAGTCGTCTAGCACGCAGACCACGCTGATGTAAACGGCTTTGAATGGTCTGAGGTGACACTTGGGTGCCTCTCACCTCCCTTAAACATGCCTGGAGTTGAGTGGCATACATCATCCGGTTTTCCAGGGCGTTGTTCACAATGTAGCAGTCATCAGCATGGGATGTGGCCAAAGGACGTCCACTTCTACGCCTTTCTGTAACTCTTGCAGTCTCTCGGTAGCTCTGTTGAAACCTGCTGATGACACTCTGAGCTAAGTGGCCACGTCCGTCTGAGAACATCCTGTTTGAAGCATTGCAATGGCCAGGTACTGTTGATCCATTGTTAGGTGTCTTGGTCTCATGATGTCTTAATCTGAACAGCCTGATGAGGACGACTGTTTAAACACCAGCTGTAATTGAACCAGGACATTTATTGGATCAAAGACCTGTTGTGACTTTTGCCGTTAAGATCCTCGTTAGAGAACAGCAACATGAGCAAAAAGTACTGAAACATTTATAAGTTGGACAGGTGCATTCAAAAGCTTAGAGAAGGTCATATTAAGTTCACCTGTTAAGGTTTGAATGCATTTTGGGTTCATACTGAAATTCAACCCGACAGCCAAATATCCCCAACTTTTTGTGAGTAGGGTATAATGTTGATCACACTATCATTAATGAAACACATCACTTCATTTGATTAAACCCTATTAGTATTAAAGGTTTATGCAGCTCAGTAAGGAGTCAGAGAAAATTATATGGTCAACATATAATTTGTTTGTCCCGTTAGTGAGCATCTTCTGAATGAGAATGAGGCCATCACCACATTTCACAAAGGCGGTGGTTAGTTTAGGGTTCTTTGCTTCTGGTTTTCCATGAATACTTGTTTTTAGAACCACCTGTTCAGATCAACTTCCTATACATTTGCTGTGTTGCCTGTTTGACTAACTGCCTACTGTGACTAAGACTTTGAATTACTCTTTAAAAAATGGCTTTTGTATTTGGTTTTGTGAATAGTGCCGGATCTGTTATAAGTTATGCTAATGTATTCTCCTATGTGAGTTACCGTGAGACATCTTACTCACCTTTTATCAAACAAATAGGCATTTGTTTTAATCAAAAGTATTTTTTATTGGATTAGTAACTGAAAATATAAGGCAGTGGTAAATAAAATGCTGAGATAAATAAAAATATCTGTTCTTCCTATAAACAGACAGTTTACAGCTTCATTCAACTTTGAAATCTAAGAGGATTTAAATATTAAATCGACAGCATTCTAATACCCTTGATTGTGTTCTCAGCTATGATGAAATTCATTGATAAAATGAACAGTCAATCGACCGGAGCAAATCATGCATTATCGTTTAGAATGTTCTGATGTATATTGATAAATCTTTTATTCGTGTGATCATCTCAAAAACCTAATTCAGAACAGAATTCAGTCAGAACAATTGTAAAAAAAAAAAAAAAAAAGGTTACTCTTTAACATTAAGTAAAGACACTTCTGATAAAGTATCAGATTTTTTCGGTGTATTTTTCAGTTTCGTGTCTCTGTCCAAGTGATCTTCTACATCTTCGAGGTCGCCAAGGTCGTCGTCATCATAATCGTCATCCAAGTCTAAATCCTCCTCTTTTTTCCCTCGTCCGTGTCCTTTCTTTCTCTCTTCCTCCTCCTGTTCCTTCTCGTCCAAATGTGAGTTCAGCCTGCACAAGAGAAAAAACCCAATACCTATAAGCTTTTGTTTTAAATCAGCGTTACTGTGTTTTATTGTCCACAAGGTGGCAGACTTACAGTAGAGTTTATTTTTTTTATCTATATCTTTATCATGCAGCATATATATATTTAAAAAAAAGAAATTTCTGATCTACCCACATCCTTAAGAGGAGACTGGTTGTTGTAATGTACAGAGAATTGGAGTCTGGACAAAACACAGGAGCAGTTTCCCACTCACGGAATAACGATGTCTTCTTTCTTTCCACACTTGCAGCAGATCTCAAGCTGAAGTGAACAAGGCTTGCAGACGATGTGATACGCATCTCTTACTGCCTTTTGAGAGCACTTGACGCTGCAGAAAGAAAGAAGTAATATAAATTTTATTGAACTATTTTTGAAGGTAAACCATATATGAGGATTAAATATTTAAAGATGTTAAGATAACATTTGAATGTTGAGCCATTTTTTTTGTTTTTTTGCTGACAGCTGGTAGAATAACTGAGCAAATACATGACTTTATATTTACAGGGACAGATATGGTATATAGTTTTTGCGTTTGTAAATACACCTGCCATCTACTCAGAGGTTTTCCGTATTAGCACGAAAACACCACCTCAGCTTCAGCTGAGGTCACCAAAAACAGCGAATTCTGATCCTTTATAAATCAAGTCAATAAAATCAAAAATACTGTATTTAAAGGGAAATTTCAAAAAAAATAAAAGGTCATGTTTTGGTGTCTTTGAGAAAGGACAATTTTCTAAACCATATAAAATACCTACAAATGGATAAAATATAATTTTGGAGAAAAAAAAGGCACAAAACATCTTTACACTTTCCAAAAAGTTCCCCTTTGTCCCACATAAATCAAAAAAATATTTTCCCATAAGAAGTACAGGATCATTTTGGGATGAAATGTCAGAAAAGCCTTGGTGTTATATTATGTCAACACTATTTCTTTAAGTGCTTTGTTGGATTCCCAATACTTTAAAAATGGCTTTTTAAACATTTTCATAGGTGAGTACTTGAAGCCTGCTTCATGTTGTCAGTCTGATTCTAATCAAGTGTCCAACTGGTCTAGCCTATGAATCAGATATGGCTGTGGCTAGTGAAAATTAACTCCAAAATTATTTTACCCGCCTGGTTAGCTTGGCGACATTTTTCCCTTAAAAAGTGAAACCACTATCTAAAATAATGGATCTTTGTAACTACTGAGGTTATCTCTAAGTTAAAGTAAACCTTTTTTAGTTTATCTGAAATATTTAGGAATTAACAAAAGAAAAAAAAAAAAAGAGAAGAAAAAGCAGTGAGTTTCCTATCATAGTCTTCGAATCTGCTGGGTTTTAGATGCGTTCCTCCTTCAACGCGCCTACACATCCTAATCAAATGACTGAAGTACTTCTTTAGCATGACATCAAACTCTTGTCAATACTTATTCCTATGAAATAATTAAGTCGATAAACGTCAACAAAGAGTTTGATTACAAATTTTTCCAGCAACAAAAGAAATTATGACCTTTTCTTAAAACATTGTTAAAGATAGTTCACTTCATTTAAAAATAACAGTATTAATATGAGGATGAATCCAGATTTCTAACTGTTATACTTGACAGACAAATTAAATCCATTGAATCTGGCTTTAGCACATTTTGAGAAAGCAATGACGAGATTTCTAGGTTGAAATGAAGAAGAAGAATTTTTTTTTTTTACCAAAAACTGACTCCAGTTATTCAGCTAAAAGTGAAATAATAGCCTCTATATCAAAAGGGTACTCACCACTTTTTAGGCTGGGTTAGTGGCTTGTATTTGTTATACCTGACTTTCCACTCAAGAACACCCTTACAGTGTTGACAGAGTCCATCGTGAATCTTTGAATTGGCCTTCTGTAGTTAAAGCCAAATAAACAGAGACAGTGTAAGGAAGTGAGATTGAAATATAATAATGTAGAATGCATACATTAAAATCTATTTTAACCAGTCAATCTATTTTCAATAACCAAATACTGCAAAAGAAACATCTATAATTTATCTTAAAAAGACACTTGGGACCACAAGATTGAATTTCAGTTACGAAAGCCTTGGCAAAAAAAAACAAAAAAAACAAATGCTGTGATAAGCGATTGAGCTATGTTTTGCTCCTCAACATCATCACATGATTGTGGATGGAAATATCATAATATAATATAATATATATCTGCTTACCAAAATTGGCAAAGTTTATTTTAATTACCTGGATTCTTGGCACTGATTTGGCTTATAAACAAAAATCAAATATTACAAAAGAACAAATAAAAAAACAGAGGATAGATTTTCAATATTATTATCTCATCCTCTCTGTAAAATGCAACTGTGGCACTCAGACCCATATCATGATGCTGCCACAATACATGATACTTTAAATAAAATATATTTCTTATGACTTAAATTCCTCATATAGGGCAGTTCTGTAAAGAAATGTTTAAGAATAATGTTTGGGAATAAACAAAGCGGGGGAACATAAAGAATCTTCTTAAAAAAATTAACTTTCACAACATTTATTTTTATTATACTAATATTATCACTTTAAAGATTACATGCTACAGATTCAAACTGTAGTTCAAACAGAAAAGATTGAAAACAGAAGAAAAAAGTGGGCTGTAACAACAGTCTAAATATCAGTTTAAGTGAAATTTACTAATGACTCTTTTTCTTAACTAAAAAACATGAGAATGTTCAGATTATTTAACAGGCCAGTAAGTGGACTCACCCACCTTCACTAGTGAAGTCGCTCCGTATTTGTCGTTTTTAAAAGCAGTTGTGTTTCGATGCAGCTGAGCTCTTGATCGAGACACATTTCCTTTCTGAGAACTCATCTTATTTTGTTTTTTAAGTTAGGATAGCACATGCAGGGATAGAAAATGAAACAAAAAACAAAAACCCAACGAGCATATGGCGTAAAACCGGAAGGAAAGCCTTGACCCGGAAGCAGTAAGAAGGAGGTATCATGTAAAAAAGAAACAACCAAGTACCCTATTTAATTATTTAATTAATTAGATAAGCAAATTAACTTCTTCGTGTTTTTTTAAGAAATCAGACCTAAACGTATCGTAACTTTTATTTCCGATTTAAAGGTTGGGATAACCGGAAGTGACGTCACTGACGTCTTCGCTTTGACGCTGATTGAACTTTTCGTTCCAATAGTAAATTCCTATTGGCTGAACGAGACGTTGTCTCACATAGAAATAGAATAGAGTAGAAAACCCGCGCAGTCTCTCAGAAAGTCTCTCTGTTGAAAAACTATTCATCAACGCATGCGCCATGTTCTGAGTGTGATTATAGAAAACAACAACAACAACAACAACAACAACAACAACAAACAAACAAAAATGACAAACAAGTGTAGCTTAAATACAATGAAGTTACAGTAAGTCACAAAACATATATGGCTATTCAATTTTTGCAGTAACTACCAAACAGTTTTGATTTTCTTTGCTTTGTTTTGCAAGGAAACACTACCTAAAGAACGGATCCGAACCTTTTTGTTTAGCTTTTCTCCAGGAGCCATTGAGGGTGTGGCAGTCCGTTGCAGCCGTACCCAATTTGTTGTCAAACTATGGCAGGGATAGGCCTCTGCACCCATTGCAGAGACAATGGTGGGTGGATGAACCGTACTAATCCTTCTGAGTTACGCAACTCTTTTAGTCTGAGTATGTTTCATGTGTTGTAAAGTTGCACACACGGTCTTACTCTCTGATTTAATATTTTTACCTTTGTGTGTATCTGTATGCATTAATTTGTACATCACTTTGCTGCTGGTAATCCTAAACCCCCCCCCCCGGTGAGGCACAATAACGTTATCCTTTAGTTTATGGCCTTAGTATTTAGGATTTTAATTGTGTTTCTGTAATTTAACATGGTACATATAAGATGTGAGTGCCTCTCATGTCAGCTGAGAACAGTTAACTGAGAATATAATTTTTCCCGAGGCTCACCAAGGTCAGCAATAGAGGTTGGAAAAATGTTGCCTTATCTGATTTGTCTTGACTTCAGCTGCAACATTCAGATAGTGAACTCAGAATTTAGCTTAAATTACATTAAAAAAAAAACATTTAGCCATCTTGTGTGAACAGTTCAGACTGTCCGTATGGGATATGAGCTCTTGCTGGGCACCTTTGTGGCTCCTAAAACGACCGGAGCGTCTTTTAAGTGCCACAACCTATCTATATCTTGTGGCTCACCATGTCGTCACACACACCTTTTGTGGTCACAGATTACCCTCATTTGAGGGCAACTTTCAGCAGAAAAACCTACCAAGTCACAAAGCTCAGACGTTCTTAAACTGGGGTTTTGAACATAGAAACAGGGTTTGCTGTACTCAAGTGGCCATCCATCATGTAATTCAGAGGCATTCAGAGTTTAGTGAGTTCCACCATCTACTCCAGGAGCTTCACGCTGTCGAGAGTCGATTTCAGTGCTAGGTCGTCTCACCTGGATTGGAACAAACAGCGACAGTAAATTATCCTCCATTTTAATTTCCAGGCTCTTGGTCTTCCGCCCCGCTGGAAAATGCGGCATTATGCAACATAGCAGGGTTTCTCTGACTGGTCCAAGTTCAGCGGCAAAAGTTTAGACTTTCCAACTTCAGCGTTGGCCAGATGCATTCGACACTCAAAACATGCTTATGTACCTGAAGCGTTCAACGCTCAAAACGCACTCAAAGTGCTCCAAAAAACGCTTGATGCATCTAATGCTTTCAACACTGTAAGCTTGATGGTCGAAATCCTCATTGACCCCTCAAAACACAGTTTTGAGGGGTCAATCCTCAAGACACCCTTGATGCGCCTGGCCCAATGCTCACAGCATGCTCGAAATGCTCAAAACATGCATGATACCCATGCGTGAACGTTCAACGTTCCAATGGCACCAGATGCACTTGAAAAGGCAAAAACACGTGGCTCTGGTTGAAACATATATGGACAGCAACTACCTTATTTCAAACTTCATTCATTCGCAATTTATCAGTCGATCTAGGTTCTCACAATGTAGTCGGGAGACTATGTTTCTTGGCTATCTTGGGAACGCCATGGGATTCCCCCGAACAAGCTGGCCCAAGTGGCTGAGGAGAGGGAAGTCTGGGTCTTCCTTTTGCAGCAGTTTCCCCCAAAACACCACTTTGCAGAAGCACAGACAAAAAACGCGCCACAAGACTTCTCGACACCCGTAGACACAGTTTCACCGTAGACTTTATGTGTGAACCAGACGCTCCAGACGACCAAATCACTTTCTGTGTACACGAGCCTTGCATTCAGGAAGGTGTGAAAACAGAACCACATTCCCTAACTTTCCTGCAGCTCATTGTCTGCGCCACTCACAATATGGCGGCGACGTCAACGTTCGCGTAGCTGTTCTTCTTCTACGGCGTCGCGCGGGACCTCCTTAAACAGTCCAACAAATGGCCGCCTGGCTCCGGTAAACTCTTCTGACATTGGTCAGCGGAGCTGTCGCCAGAGCCTCAGAGCCTCGCCCTCACCACGAGCTGAGTGATAACCCAAAAAAAACAAAAACGAAAGGAGAGATGTTTCCGAGCCAAGTGTTACAGCTGTGAACCGTTTCCGATGTGTTTTCCTGAATTTTAGACCGCTTTGTGTATTTGTTTTTTATTTATTACCAACAACCCTCGTTGAGCTTCATCGACCTGGACAGCAGGAATGAAGTAGCCTTGTTATCATTCTGGACCGTAAGCTGAGAGAAAAGCGAGGTGGAAGAAGGAAGGAGAGGACCGTAAGAGGCTGTGTGGAACCCGCAGGACGAAGCGGAGCGGCGGCTAGCTTCCGGGAAGCCGAGAGGGATAACTACGCTCAACGTGACATTGCTAAGTGATAGGAGATAAAACCGAGGATAATCTGCGGTCGGCTACAGCTCCGACGATCAGCTGGTGTCGAAAACAGGATAAATTAGTTTCCGTGGCGTGAATACCACCGTGCACTGGGCCGACAGTGTCACCTGGAAGAGGAAACAAGGAAGAACAACAAAGGAAACGCAGCGGCTCAGGTAGCGTTAACGTCCTTTCTCTCCGAGTGTTAAGGAGAAAGCGCATCTAATACGAATGCATACCGACAAATATGAGAAAACAACCCAGACGGAGGACTGTGGGAAACCTACAGGCGTTTCGTGGTTCTGGGCTCCCGTGGGAAGTCTTAACAGAGGACGATCATAATCACAAGTGGCTTCAAAAAACGTCTAAATCATGTTTGGTGATAACAATTGTTTATATGGTCCGTTTCGGCAGACAGTTTAGAAGAGCCGAAAGCACTTGGTTGCACCTAAAGCTATACCATAATGTGCTATTTTAAAAAAATGATCAAAATAAACAAGGTTCGCATCAACTTCCAAATTGTCATAGAGATTTGACATCTTGTGTAATGCTGATTAAATAAATAAATACAAGGTAGTGTCTTGAGATCAAAGCAGGAAATGTGTTTATTTTGTTCTGTTTATTAGTTTAGCAGTTGAAGCCTCACAACTTCTCCCTACTTTCAGCTTAAAAGGCCATTTAAACCTTACATGTGGAACAATACCTGGGGCTGTTACCAAATACTGGAGACTTTTAAAGTCTCACCTGATAGTTTTTATCACGTAAAGTTGATGACCTTGCTCAATCTACTTCTAACAGAACGTCTGCATATATCACACAGCTTCATTTACAGTAAATCAACCGTTTAAACTTTGAACCAGATGCCTTGAGGGTATGCTTTAAATTTACCGATGTTTTAACCACTTTTGACAGCTGTATAATATATTCTGCGCTTGATCTCGTGTTAATCATGCTTACTGTCCCATTTTAAGGATGAACCATCTAACCTTCAGTGAGCTATGCTGCCTGTTCTGCTGCCCACCGTGTCCCAGCAAGATCGCCTCCAAGCTCGCCTTTCTCCCTCCAGAGCCCACCTACAGCCTCATGTGCGACGAAAGCGGCAGCAGGTGGACGCTGCACCTCTCGGACCGGGCCGACTGGCAGTACTCTGCGCGAGAAAAGGACGCCATCGAGTGCTTCATGACGCGCACCTCCAGAGGGAACCGCATCGCCTGCATGTTCGTGCGCTGCTCGCCCAGTGCGCGCTATACCCTGCTGTTCTCCCATGGGAACGCGGTGGATCTGGGCCAGATGAGCAGCTTCTACATTGGCCTGGGCTCGCGGATCAACTGTAATGTCTTCTCCTACGACTACTCTGGTTACGGAGCAAGCTCTGGGAAGCCCTCGGAGAAAAATCTGTATGCGGACGTGGATGCTGCCTGGCATGCACTGCGATCCAGGTAAGGATAAAAATGAATGAAAGGAGGAGGAATTATAAGATGTATATTTCTAAGATAATAACATGCCATGTTAAGTGGTCGTTACAGGAAAAGATGCTACTTACCTCAGCTGTGAGTAGAAAGGGAAGTGTCAGATTAAGTTGAAACTAGACATTTAACTACTTTTTGATAATTATTTTGAATGACTTTTGATTAAACAGTTTGCACACCCAATCTACTCTATTTTCTGGAAATCAGTCATTCCTTTAAACAAAACTGTTTTATGCCTGTCAGATATTTTGCTTAGATACAACTTTTGTTTTCTGCTCATAAATCTCCAAAGTGGCCGTGCTCAGGACTTTGTCATGGTCATTTTATTACACTGACTTTGTCATACTTAAGCCTGATTTAGCTCAATGGCTGGGATCAGGTCCATTTTTGCACCAAGCAGCTTACGGTATTGCTTCAGTATTTGTACATATGGTTCGTTCCTCATGATGCCATTGTTTTTAAAGTTCAACTGTTCGTTCCTCTTGCGGCACAAAACCTCATACGTCATAAGGCTGTCGCTTATGTAATTAACTCTGGGATGGTATTGTTACGCCTGGAACCATTACATTATTTCCCTTAACATGTAATCATTCATTATCCCTAAACAATTTCATATTAGGCTTACGGGCTCACAGGTCATGTCCCACAAATTGAGGTCTTAGTCCACAAGTCCATTTGCCAACTATAGTCTGTATTTTATGGTGCTTCTCAAATAATGGTTCCTAGACAAAACGAAGGCTGTACAGTCCCATGGTTTTTTTATCCTTCACTATGTTTGTTGGAACCGAATGAGACACTTTCAGGAATCTAAAAATTTTACAGAAAGATTAACAAAATGTGTTCGCTTCAATAATTCTTCTTCCAATATATAGGCTGGTTTTGATTTTGGGGTTGTTAAAGTGCACCCTTGTGCCTCTTTCAAAGCCAACTCATGATTTTCCCATAATTCTGAAATTAAACTAATAGAGGTTATTGAGAAAATCCTAAATAACCTAATACTATAGGTTTTGTTGGATTATAATAGATGCTAAAGAAAATATCTCTATATAATTTTCATTTTTTGCCCAATTGTAAACAAAGTTGCCTAAACCCGCCTTTATCATCAGTAGAGCCTTTTTGTAACTAGTTAACCTTCTAAATGCCTTGAGACGACATCTGTTGTAAATTGGCGCTACATAAATAAACTGATTCTTAATATGCAAATACATTGCAAAACATATATATTACTAGCAGCTGTTTGTCAATGATGATGTTGACAGCTTTGCTTTGCAAGTGAGAAAAACATATTAACATTGTGAACCTTGTTTTGTTTTGTTTTATTTTATTTTTTTTAATGCAAATACAGGGACATTTTGATGCTAAAAGGAGGAGACTGAAAAAGGATATTGTGACACAAGCTGAGTAGAAAGATGTAGGAAGAGGGGAAAAACTGGGAGGGCGAGCAGGATGTGTGCTGAAGGAGCTGAGTGGAGGAAGGATTACTCAGGTCATGCTAATAAATCCCGTGGAAATGACGGTAAATGGTTTGGTAGTGATCGCAAGAAGTTCAAGTGGGCGGGCGATTAATGAGGAGCGTGGTTTCTGCGTTGTTACGTTTTTTCTCAGCATGTAGGTGTAAGTGGGTGATCTGCTGAGGCTTCCTTTTCGTAGGCTTTAAGTGAACTTTTGCATTTACAGGCTGGTATTAGACAAATCTGTGCTCATTCGGATCTTCGTCTTGATGATGATGCATAATACTTTCTTATGAACTTCTCATGTTCGTGTCCAATACTGAAACTCAGCCTTATTTCTGCTATCAAATAGTTTCAACTTTCCTCATTTATTTTTTCCTTTTTCATAAAACATACAATTCTAACCCTAATAGAAAGCAGTTTAAAGATATATCACTCTTTTTTTCCCTCTTATTTTGTTTTTTTAAAGCAGCATATGGTCAGTAACCAGTCTGTCTTGAATTGAAAGTCCAGAGTTTGCATATTTCTGACAGCTTGTTTTGAATAGAAAGCTGGATGAGTGAGAAAAGTCATAGTCTGTTATGCTGGGCTGTGGAAACATCACAACTTCATACACTAATGTATTTTTAAATTGATTTAAATTTCAGCATGCAGTAGAAATTTGGTAAATGTATTTTTTTTAGAAACAAAAGATGTTAAACATCGGCCGTTTGCTGCTTGTCTGTAGGATTTTCCACTGAGTGTTTTGCTGATCGTTTGGCTTCATCCATCTTCCAGTTAAATCCAGCAAATTTGCCCACATCTGTTGAAGGACAGCATCTTTAGAGCAATGCAGCTGCAACCTTTTTTTATTTTGCAGGCACAAAAACACTACTGAGACTGCAAAGTAATGTATTTTTAATGTTCAGTAAGCCTCAATTGGTCTGTCACTTGTTAGGAGAGATTAGGATGCATCACTCGGTTGCAGTTCTTCCTATCAGATGAGGCTCTTTTTGCACTTAGGCTATATTCACCAGTTTGTTTAACCTCAGGTCACCCACTTCCTTCCATCCATGTTTGAGGAGGCCTGCTTTTTGTCTTGAATCCTCTCGTCATCTCCTCCTTTTGTGCTTAGAGCAGAGTGATCGTGATTTGTCTTAGGGACTGATTCATGATGACTCCGTATTTTTTTAACACAAGCGTTGCGAGGATGGGTTGCGCTCTGAAACTTCATTGATTCCTGCTTGATACTAATACAATAAATTAGCATATTTTCAGTATTTTAAAAACCATCGGGACATTCATAAAGGTTTTTGGTTATTTTATTTTCATTTTTACTTGTATCATGTTTTGGAGTAGAGAATGCTGGGGAAGTGTGTGGGTCTGCATGTTTGCATTTTGTTTTTGTTATTCCAGTTTGTGTTTATGGGAATCATGACGCAGCCCATCATGTTTTGGGTGATTGGGATAAATGGTGAAGTGGGAATTATTGTACAAGATGGATTGTTTTGGTCATGTAACTGTTAAATGCTGGACTTGGTTTAAACTGGAGGTAAGCTTATGGACACAAAACGATTAAGACTAAAAGTTGTATCTAAGTATTGAACAATTAATTGTTTCTCTTTAGAACACCTGATTGCATTAATTTGTTTGTGAAAGTCGTCATCTGCAGATTTCTTGTGGAGTATTTAAAAATATTGGGATCTTTGCAATGTAAATCTCTTAGCAGTAGTTTCTTAGCCTCTATCAACAAACCAACCTGGTAACTCTGGTACTTTGCAAATAGAGAGTTATGTATAAGGAGGCTAGCAAGTTGAACGGTAAGCATGATCCCAAATGGGCCACAGGTTGGAGAAAAACCGGCTTTTCTGGCGGTGACACTTTCTATCTTCACTGAGTCATTTAGATTATCCTGCTTCAAAGTTTCAGCTGTAAAAGCTTTAAGCTGCATCAGGCTTTTGCAGCCTGAATATGTGACTTTTCACAACTTGGTCTTGAGAATTGGGTAAATCTTGAGTAAATGCTGTCTTAACTTATGTGACTCACACAAATTAACAAACTTATTTCATGAAATAATTTCTCTTTTAAGTTCATTTAGATCCTTCACTGTGTTGGTTTCAGTCATATTATTAATTATTTAACTTTTCCTCAACATCTGCGATGTTTATTGTAGTAATCAAGCAATGGGTTTTTTTTTTTCAATATTTTCAAGATAAAATAAGACCCATGGGACAGAGATATAGGCTGTTACTGAAGAAGCTACAGCCTGATTGTACTCTGCATGTCTCATGCCTTGGAGTCCCATGGTTAGTTTTGCATTGGAATGCGATTCCCCATGGCGTTAGTGATAAAGATGACCCAAATAAGGTTTGATGATTGATTGCATTATTCTCTATGCATCACCTGGGTACAGAAAATGAGATAGAGAGGATTGGGGTATTGGTTTTCAGGATTTAACTCCTGTGACTCTAACAATGTAGTTGTCTTAGCGCTAATATGATCCAAGACCATTTTATCTACACCAATGTTTTAGAGTGACCTAAATTTACAAATATATATATGTATTTCTATCTTCAAAGAGCCACGTAATTTTTGTTCTTGTTTTTTTCCCATATTAACGCAGCATCTTCAAGACATACAATTATGTTCACAAATATAAATGCAAACCATTCATACTGATTAGCTCTACTTATTAAAATGGCAAAATCATTAAACGATATAAGCCATTGTTACCATTTTATATTCAGTGTATATATATATATATATATATATATATATATATATATATATATCTTTTTTACGAATTGGTCCCATAAAATAGACAGCCAAATGAAGTTTATGGTAACTTCGTGGGTAGTGGCCTCCTACACTCAGCAACTATCTGTGTCAGTTTTACGGTCATGTCGGTATTTTTCATTATCTCTATGATTGTTAGCTGTTGTGTTTCTCTATATTTGACTATTGTGTTTACTAAGTTTTACTTGTAGAGGGTTTTCATTGTGATGGTTTGTCTGCTAGCAACCACCTGTTTAAAAAGATATGTCTCATTATCCCCATATAAACATGTTACAGTTTAAAACACCAAGCAATCTGTGTGACTGTTTCACATTTCTAACCAGCTATATTGTAGCCGCACTGCCAAAAGTGGTTAAACAGCAGAAGCAAAATATCAATATTTTGTTTAAGCCTTGCGCAGCTTAAACCCTGTAACTGGCGATATAAAAACAAATGGTATTAAGATTAGAGACAGTGAGGTTGGTTATTCCAATGCTAATCTAAGAACATTTTTCACCATGTATGAAGCTACAATGGGCATTTAAGTGCTCACATTTCTATTTATTTGTGTTGGTCTTTTTGAGCCAACCTTTACCAAAGTGAAGAAAGCACCTCCTCTAGCTTTGCAAGAATGGGCCCCAGATTTTGTAAGTACTTGCACTAGTTAACCAATCAAACCAATGTTATGTTTAGAAGTACATGCATCACAAACCTCTGAATCCTGATAAAGGATGTGTTTTTACTTAATCAGTTTTACTATTTATTTTTTACCTGAATCTTACTTGAATGTTGAAATCTGTCTTGTCTTGACTACATGAATGTCAAATGTCTTGTATACACCGTAGAGATGGAGAGAAACGCAATTTTGATTCCTTTTTATGTCTTGTAGATGTGAAAGAGTTGACAATAAAACTGACTTTGACTTAGATTTAAGTTATCGTCAAGATATTTAAACGGTAGCAGTAAAGAAAATGAGATAGGGTAGCAGTGCTTGGGATCCAGGACGTTACTGTGGAGCATCATCATTTCAGCCTAGATATTGAGCTTCGCCTGTGTTGGTTTGGGAACAGCTTACATCCTACTCTCATCTGTTGAAGACGGCATGTAACTTTGATCAGTTATGTCATCAGTTTACCATTTGCCAAGATATAGAGACAACACCCCAGGAATATCTGATTTTTAGTGTGTCTCACACTACACTTCAATGGTTTAACAGTGGATCACTTGCTGGACCAGAGAAAAAAAAAAAAAGATTTATTTTCTGGAAATGTAAAGGATTTATACAAATCAAAAAAGACTTCCCCTTGGTAATTCAGATCACAATCTTTTCGTCTGGTAAAATTACAAACCGTTTGTGCAGAGGCAACTTGTAAGGAAGAGTACTGTACAAAATTACTGGTAATAATGACCTAGAAGGAAAACCTTTTAACTATTATCAGAATGATTTAAAAAGCCTTTAGATAATGTCTGTTCCATCAAAGCTCTCTTCACGTGGCCTTACATCTTGCCCTTATCGCCTTTGGTAGACCAAAACGAAAGGAGCCTATACAAGCTTGTCAAAACCGGGTCATATGACATAAACAACCACCTATCACTTCCACACTCTCAACAGATCAGCAGAGCCGGAGGTGACAAAACAGGATACTGGCATCGCTCAGGCGCAGAAGATGAGGCACTCCTTTAACCTGAGCAAAAAACAAAAAAAACGTTTGGAGAAGTCTTCACTATGCAAGACAGCGGGCCTGCTTTGCTATACTGTGGGAGTTAAAAGTAAAATGAGGTTGATAAAGCTTTTCTTTTAGAAAAAAATCTCCCCCAATAGCTTAGTTATTTTATTTTATTATTATTATTTTTTTTTAAGAATAGTCTTTTGGACATTTCTTTGTGTCTTTTCCAAACTCTAAATGGCTCAGTGTAACATTTTCTGTTCCCTCTGTGGAGGAGGCAGAGCTGCAGTCAATCCTGCTTGTCTAATATTGAGCAGTAGCCTGGCAACAGATCTGCAATGAGCTTTCAGTCCAATCTTTCCCTCTCTACTGAGGCTTGTGGGGAAAAAAACCAAAACGAGGATAACTGGTTTCCTGGTAAATAAGTCAATCGGATCGTAAAGGAAATGCTATCCTTATTGTCAGATGTTTAAAAAAACAACAACAAAAACACAGTGGAGGAATGTTCAAACCTGTAGTTGCAGGTTGTCAACATAATATTTATAGGCGTGTTAGCCCTTCTGACAATCCGTCATGGGTGAGATGATTACGTCTGTACCAATCTCTTGGGTGGAGTTCAGTTGCTCACCTGGCCAACCTCAAAACAGTGCTTTAAAATGCTATTGGCTCATTGTTCTGTACTCTGAGTCTAACATTTGTTCAGGACTGCTCCAGTTCACTGAAAGGTTTTTGGCTCCTACCTTTCCATGGACTGCAACCCCCCCCCACCCCCTGTATCACAGATGGTGTTTTAAATCTGTTAAAAACAAGGTACATATGCTCAAGACTCGTACGATGTGTGTTAGTCCTAGAGTGCTGCTAAGGAATTAAAATGATTTTTGGCTCAAGCGAGAGCATGAGGTGGGCAGTCGAGAGGCAGCATGATGTAGAGGAATGGGATTAGGGATGGTTAAAGGATTGGATGTGTTTCTAGAGACTGACAAGGGTTTGGGAGGTGGGCTCTGACCAGCAAGCGTGACTGGCTTTGGCCCGTGGAGATCTATTTAGGCTGAAATGCGACACGGCCAATCGTGGGCTACACACAACGACGTCTGTGATTAAATTGTTTGTGTGGCCTTCCCTGAATGTTTGCACAGAATACATGACAGCAGAACGCTTACGTGGGAACTTCACAGGTCCTGGTAATGTGATACTCAAGGTTTACGTGTCTCTCGTCACCTGAAACAGCCCGATTTGTTCCTCTGCTCCTGATATTCACGTTGTTCCTTAATTGTGAAGATTTTAAAACATAACGTGACTGGGACAAGCCATTCCTGCTCGCTGTCCTTTTTTAGAGAGTGACTTGACGGTTCCAATTTACCCACTTAATGGATGTTGCAGAAAGGTCACATGTTTGTGACATGTCTGTGGGATTTTGTTGTTATATTGACTTGATTATAGTGGTTTAATATTTAAAGAGCTGGCTTGCCATGTAATGCGATGCTTAAAACCTACAATGAAGAAATTCATAACGGCAAACAAAGGCCGACCCTCCAAGTAAGAAGCCTGGGGCATGATTTGATTTAGTTAAACATTTCAAGTTTTTTTTTTTTGTTCATAAAACAAAATACTTTAATACTCTTTAATACTCTAAGCTAAATAGACAGCTTTGAATTTATTCTATTTTTTTCTGTTTTCCTACATAGTCAAAATCATTGACAAATCCTAACACGCTACAAACAAGAGCTTGACCGTTAGTTACTCCTGTGTAAGTTCTGAAAGATGACGCATTTAACCTTTACTGTTTATGACACTTGATGGATTGTTTAAAATAAAGCATCCATGTCCAATTTAGGACCTTGCAGCAGAAATCTTTTAAGTCTTAAATCTTTATTTTTAAGATCACATTTGATCTGTTTCCTTTTAAAAATAACAGCAGACTAAAATAATTTTCCCTTTCAAAACTTCTGTCCTTCACAAAAGGTAATAAAAAGTGTACAACAAAACTGAACTCTGCAGATTATGAGGTTGTAAAAGTTTGAGATTATTTATTAAAAAGGATACAATGAGTTAATTTATCAGCTTTTATGTTTTTTTTTTTTTTTTTTTAAGTACTGGGATGTTTGCTAACCTACTCCTGTTTCTTTAGCGGTCTTCATTTTTGGCGATGCTGTGCCAGTATTCTCAGCACTATTTATACCCTGATGTTCTCTTGACATGTTGTGTAAATACTTCGTACATTCATGCTAGTAATTGTCTGCAGTCCAAACTGACTCTGTTTATCCCAGGCTTTATCTGGAGTGTCTGACTGCGCTTCAGCTGTTTTACTCCTTCCAGTGGCAAGCAAGCATTATTGCTGTTTGTTTATAAAGAAAAGATGGTAATCCATCAAAGTAGTTGAACATTTTTATTTGCCCGAGCTGTTTCATTTGTCCAACCGTCGTGAATTATAGCAGCGCGAAAGCCAAGGCTGAAGTGTTGAGCCCGTAATGTCAGCGGTCCAGTGTTTAATAACAGAGTGGAGCCGAGGCTTTGTCTGGCTGTGTTTTAACTGTTTACTTTGCGTTATTCAGCCATGCAGCAACAGAGACAGTGATGCAGTGTTCCCAAAGTAGGTTCCAGCTCGTCAGTTGACTACAGTGGGTCACGTTAGCCATAATCAGCTGTGGAATGTTTTCTTTCCCCGATTTATTTTTTTTCCTCCCTCTCTCAATTTATCCCTTACCCTCTAACTAGGATCAGTGTCTTTCCTCTTTTTTTCTTCCTATCATTTTTGTTCTTTGCACTTAGTCACAAGACTGCAGGGATTTTGTAGAAGTAATGCTGCATCATAAAGCTGTGTCTTGGTTTTAAAAGAGCCTAGTTGGATTTTTTCCTCGAATGTAGCTAAATACAGCAGACTCGCAATCAAGGGTAGTACAAAGAAAAGAAACCTTTAAATGAGGAGAGTTTATCAATTAAAGCAATCAGAGCACGGATACAAAGGTATAATTAAACAGTTACAGGCAATCGGAAAAAAAGATACACCATATTAATAAAATGAGTGCTTAATATTTTATTCTGTTATTTTTTGTTATTACTGACTAATAACCTCACCGAAGGCATGCCAGTGTCTGCTGAAGGACACAAATATTATCCACTTTGGTTTTTAGAGCTGTGCTGCACCCTCGCTCTGTTGAACAGACAGCGTGGTAATAATGTTTCTTTGTGTCTAAAGGTACGGCATCCGTCCTGAGAGCGTGATCATCTACGGACAAAGCATTGGCACGGTTCCCTCTGTGGACCTCGCCTCTCGCTATGAGAGTGCCGCAGTCATCCTCCACTCCCCGCTCACCTCTGGCATGAGAGTGGCTTTCCCCGACACCAAGAAGACCTACTGTTTTGACGCCTTTCCAAAGTGAGTGCCGTGCAAGGACAGATGGTTTGCGTGTGAACACAAATGAATCTAACATATTTTCCAATTAAAGCATTATTATGCTACTTCCTCTTTTTACTGATCAAAAATTGCAATACATTCACAGACAATGGACTGAAATCATTTTCACCTGATTAGCCCACGAGTGATTAGAAATTGTTGTTAACTGCTCCATATGCTGGACAGTTGGTGACATGCAACCAAATTCAACTGTATTCCTAACCTTTGAGATTTTTCTACATTGCAGCTACAAAATGTAAACGTTTCTATTAGGATTTTGTGCAATAGCCCAGCACACGTAAAAGAAATAAGTCTATAATCTGAGTAACTGATTCTAATAAATAATTATTTTTTTTAATTAAAGGCTTTGTGTTCTTGTCATGACCTTTGTCCAAGTCTCTAGCTGTTTGAAGGCCACAATACCATTGTTTCAAAAAAATACCATTTGTTAATCTTCATATATCCGTGTTTTATTTAGGAGTATTGAGTAATAGGCCAAATACAAGCTCCTTGTAGATGTTTTTGTTATAAACCCAAAAAAATTAAAAAAAGATTTTCTCTGCTGCATAAATTCCCAATAAATACACTGATATTTGTATTAATAATGGGATTAAATGTGTATTTAAATGTGATTTTCTGTCTTGGTTCTACAGTAAATGAATTTCCAATCTTTAGGCTATTTCTACTAATTTCTGTCTCTTATTATTCTATGTTTTTATCTTGAAGCATCGACAAGATATCCAAGGTAACATCGCCGGTCCTCTTGATCCACGGCACCGAGGACGAGGTCATTGACTTCTCCCACGGCCTGGCACTGTATGAACGCTGCCAGCGCCCAGTGGAGCCCCTCTGGGTGGAGGGGGCTGGACACAATGACGTGGAGCTCTACGGACAGTACCTGGAGAGGCTCAAACAGTTTGTTGCACATGAGCTGGTCAACTTATAGAGCCTGCTGGAAATTAGAGGAAGCAAGCGAGAAAGAAAACTACTGTTTTAAAGATGGCCCGGGTTTTTGTTTCTGTGCGAATTATTAAATGAAGAATCTGTATCTGTCTTAAATTGACTTCGTGGTGACTAACCTCACTTAGTCGAAGCTTCCTTTTATTCCCCTCCCCCTCTTTGGCGCTAACCCTTTGCCCAGGATTACCCTGATCCTTGTTTCACTGGAAACTTTGCCTAAATATAAATCTTTTCTTTTCTTTTTTGCTTTTACACCCCCTTATGCTGGAGACTGCAGATTGTGAATATGACAGAAAGTGGAAGGACAATATTGGAGTTGATGCAGTAATTAAGTATCATATTTTGATCCAGCCTTATAAGAAAAAGTCTGTGGTTCTTAATGGAGACCTGCATTCCAAGAAATGGCCTTTCTACAGACTAGTCTTAATTGACTGAACTCTTTATGATCCTCGAAGCTGCATCTGATTATTGTTTCAATCTCCTCTGTGTACTGTTTTTTTTTTTTAACAGAAGAGGTTGAATTTGCATGGATCGTTTGTCAAGGAAGAGCTGAACATGACAAACCTAACACCTCACCCATCTGTGCCAGTTTTGCCAAAAATGTTTAAGTGTATTGCAGAAGCTTGTGTAAATATTAAGTACAACTTAATGTCACCTCTGTTAAATGTAAATGTTACATCTTGATTATGAGTCCTTTTAAGTAAGATTATGATCAGTTTAAAGGCTCGGTAGAAGGTTCTTTCCAGGAACTTGCCGCTCAGTTTGGTTTCATGTATTGTTGATTTAAGACACCCATTTTCATACTGATGTTGATAAATATGATTTTAGAAGATGTTGGGCATATCTGTGGACACAATTAGAATATTTTGGAGTTGACTAATCACCTGGAGTTAACCAATATAAAACATGATTATGAATCCCAGTGTTGTACCATTTCTGCCTCTGGGTCCTAAAATCAAATCAACTATGTATACTTAATTGGATTAGACTTTACTTATTTTATTTTTTTCTTTCTAATACCTGTAAAAAAAAATTCTAAAACTACTGTGACAGCTGCTGTCATTTCTACTAGACCACTTTTGTTAATTAGGATGTGTTATGATCACTGCTACTCTTTTTTTTTTTTTTTTTTCTTCTTTTTTTTTCTTTTTTACTTCATGAAGAAGCAAAAACTCACGCAGGTAGATAATATGTTGTTTTTCCTGCAGTATATTTACATTGGACTATTTCTCACCTAGCATGTATCTCCAGTCTCTTCTGCCATGAGCCATGTCAAAGTGATCAGCTCAACCGAGTCCATCATGGCCAAAATGTTTTGCTTAATTTATCTTTCCTCACCATCATAAATATATTTTTTAACTTTTGCCCTTTAATTCAGAGAGAGTCACCATAGAGCTGTGTCTCGTTGTCTAAAACCTGAAAAAGTTAAAGTGCTGCTGTGTGCCATGAACAGCGTTTACTTTTTTTTTTTTCTTCTTTGCTGGCATGCAAACATTGAATGGTAACAAATTATTTTTTCTTTGTGTTTATTTTCTACTCTTTTGAAACTTGAACTGTTTTTTTTTTTTTTTGTTTTTTAAATCTGTGTCATGGTTAAATATGAGCTAATCGGTGCTACTGTAAACCTTAAGGTTTGACTGTCCGCCTGCTTAAACAGCAGAAACAACTACGGTAGCTGCGTCGTGTCAGACTGACCAGGATCCACACCGGGTTTGGGGACCTGTTCTTTTTAATACGAGTATGTGTTAACACTTTTCTCTTTTTTTGTATTTTCATCTGTAAACAGTTTTATGCTTTACAATTTTTGTTCCACTGTAACACAAAAGATTATTTACTCCTTTTTTTTTTTCCTCAACCATTTGTTTGACTGGATTTTGTTCTTGCATTTTAAAACTCTGGATAGAACAAGGCCATAGTTTAGCCTTTTGTACTCACCACTCAGATTGGTGTAAGCCAATTTGATTTAGTTTGTATAGCATATTTCAATTCAAAACTATGTACTAACATTATTATAGTAATTCTAACATGGATAGAGCAAATAAAATCGTATGTGAAACAAGGTAATTTGTGACTGATTGTTTTAATTTACAGCACAGCTCTGTGTACCGTACATTTTTAGTTTGATTACAAACAGGCTCGCATCAAGCGGCTGTCCATTTGGGATTGTGGTTATTTTACCAAAGTCCTATTGGCAATAAAATAATAGAGTAAATTTATCATGGGAAAGCGTTAAAAGAGACTACACTGGGACAAATAAAGCTTTTCCTCCAGAGAACAGACTACCCTTACACCAGTAGGTGGCAGTGTTACACTCCTATTCCTCACTGGTTTCTTTAAAAACTCTTTGGAAATCCATGTTTTTCTTTAGAAGTTGATGGAAAGGGAAATCCACATACTTGAGGTAGGAAGCAAGCATGAAACCTATGCACAATGTAACATTACTGGAAGCATTATTGCATAAAGAAAATAGATTTATCTTAGGAACAAAGCAACTTCCTGTTCCCTTGGGCTAAACATAAAGTTTCTGTTTACATTTGGCAAATCATTAACTTATAATTGGTATGCATGACTAATCAAAGTGAAACCAAGGTTTGTTTTATGGGGTTTTATATGTAGTTTTTTTTAAGTGTGCCAGGGGATACTTTTTAATGGGCTGTCTTTCTTTTAATTTACATTTGAAGGAATTTGAGGATGCGTCTCTTGCAGGTTTGCTTTACTGAGACCTTACAGACGCAGGAAAAAGAGTATTTCGTGATCAGAAGCTTTAAAAATACCATTCTGTTGGATTTGTGTCTGGACTTGTCTTGTCATTGTGACATACTATGCTTTGATCTAATCTAGTTCGGTCCTTCTTCCCATTTAAGCCATCTAGCTTCCATCTGCTGAAGAAAAGCATAACGGCATGATGTCCATGTTTTGCAGCATATATATATCTATATATATATATATATATAGATATATATATCTATACATAGATACATATATATAGTTCAATTAGTTTTAGCTGCCAAGAGCACCTTCTTCCACTTTTGCTGTGTGCTGACTTTGATTTGACTTGAGGTAAAAACTCAAATAGTTCCTCTTCTGGCTTTTTTTCATGCCAGCCTTCCATTTAGGTCCGGTTTGTTGCTTTTTGACTACTGAACGTTTTCCCTGCCAAGACCAGCCAGTCTCCGCATTCACTAAGTAGGTGACTTCTGAAGGGAACTGGTTGCACGGGATTTGATTTTGGGAAATAAAAGATAAGGGAACTTAATCCAACTGCATGACAAAGTTTTCACACGTAATGAAAACTAATACACAAATTAACTCGACTCAGTAAAAGTCACATAAAAGACCTGCCAAAAATGTGTTGAGATTTTACATAAAATACCTAAAATGCATCAAACTGACTGAATGACCATGTTATACTTTTTTTTTTTTTTGTATTAATGGCCTGTGTAAAACTTTAATTTTTTTTCTGTCTACTGGTACCTCTCGCAGTGAGCTGTCAGAAGACAAGATTTAGGTTGTAACTTGTGCCAGGCTATAGTGCACTCCATCCACTATATAGTGCACTATAGTGCACTCCATCCAGAATGTAACATATTATGGGGTATTGTCATTTAAAACATGCCTGTAAGGCTTTGTGAGTTCAGGAGCCAATTCCTACAATGTCTGTGTGTCCCTGTGAGTCCCTTTGAGTCAGTCCTGTGATGCAATGTGAAACCGTCCAAACACCCAGCAGCTGACACTGACCTCTCATCCAGTGTCAGCTACGCCAGTCTCCAGTCTACCCATTCATTCAGGACTGTGAGAAAATAAAGTAGACAATGAAAAATAAAGACAGTGGAAGGAGGACAAAATAAATAAGCAAAAAACATGTTAGTTAAAGTAACAATAAAATAATGTCAAAGATGTATTTATTAATACGGTACCTGTGCTTGGCATTTTACACACATGGGAAGAATTCAGTCTAGAAAGATGGTTCTCCTTTGCTCTACCTCTCTCATGTCTCACTCTAAAGGTTTAGGTTATCCTAACCTTTGTATATAGCTATGCTGATTTAGGTGGAAAAACTGGAGGACAATTTGACCACTTGTGAACTACAACTTTCTTCTTTTAATGTCCAATCTGATTAAGTTGCAGTTATTTCAATTGTTTGCTGTTTTCTCCCATTGTTCTGCTCTCCATAGTAGCCACACTTGGCCTGGCGTTGTGTTAGCTGAGACAGCTTCTTCGAGGAGGACATCGGCTAGTGATGCTGCCAGCAACATTTTCGATCTGCCTTTCTGTCCTTTCCACCTTTTTGTGTATTCTGTCTCTTCAACCCCCCAGATTGTAGCTTGGTTCTTGTTCCGCTTGAGGTTTCACCTTGTTAAACAGGAGTTTTTCCTCTCCATGGTCACCACACGCATGTTCAGTATGTGTAAAGTGCTGTAAAGTCAGTGACACAGTGCAAGCTATGGTTTTGGCATGTTGTTCCAGAAGGAGTAAATTCTGAAAGTCAATGAGTTGATGCAATCTGGTGGGTTTCCTTATATTGAAAACCTTTTAAACCGATTTGTTTATCACGTATTTGTGATTGAAATGAAATTATTTTTATGTAAAGAGCCTTCAGAAGACATCTTTTAAATTGGCTAAATACAAATAAAGAGAATCTGGAATCCTGAACAAAATAGGGCGCAGGAGTCCAAAACATAAAAAAATTAAAAAAAATGAAAAAAAAACAACAACAAAAAAACATTGTTACTATTGTGTGTAGTATTTCCTACAGCCTCCGAACGCACCACGACTTCCTCTGTCTAGTCTCTGTTGGTGGTGGAGGAGGCTGACCGACGGACGTAGGACAGCCTATCAGCGGAAGAACAAAAAAAAAACATGTGGAAAAGGAGTGTATGTAAAGAGAAGTAAACTTTCTAGGTAGATAACTTTCTCTCCCCTCCCAGCAGCGCCGGGGCTTCTGAAGTTTTCTTTCATATATCGGTTCGCCAGAGAGCGAATGGCCAGAGCGGCGAACCGATCGCAGACCTCGTCGTCCGAACGGCCGTTTACGTTTCGTCTGCGTGCGTCCGTCAGCCGTTGGGGGTGGAAGAGGATTCACCGGGTGAGTCTTTATCTTCACTGTCGAGGTTTTTTAATCATATTTATTAGCATCTTTTGTCAGTAGAGCGGCACTTTCCACCAGCTTTTGAACTTCTTTAAGAAGTGACAGCCAAGCAGCGTGTTGCAACGTGTCCCGCTCTCTTAGCTAGCGGTAATATCTGCTAATGAAAATAAAAAATCTCTTCGCCTCGTTTTTAAGTTCCTCTTTTGTGATGCATTAGAAGCAAAATAAAAAAATAAACTCTACCTTTTCTATCTATAAACTCAAAGCTGCCCATTTTATTTTATTTTTTGCGGGAAATGTAAGGTTAGCCTAAAAAAAGACTGCATTACATATGTATGTATGCATTTATATATAGCTTTATAAAGGCTAACCCTAACTCAAAGTGGATTCGATTATCTGCACTGATCACGGAGAGGTTCTGCTTTAACTCTGGAGGAAACTCGTGTTTATATGTGTGTCACAGTGTGGAGATCTATTCACTTTTACAGCTGAAGAATGTCTTTGTATTTGTTTCTTTTTGTCTGTCGGGTTTTAAACTCTCTGGTATTTCAAATTAGGTAAATATGAGGGCGAGGTCAGGCGTCCCAGATTCGTTAACCAATGAATGCAGTGCATCATCCACCCTGAGCTGTTCAGACTTGTATATATATATATTATATATATATATACAATTGTACTTTATATCTAGTTTAATACTAACTAACTTATATGTCATTTTTAGAGATGCACTTTTAAAAGTTGACACATATTTTTTATTATAATAATCTTATTTGTTTTAGTAGAAATGGTACTTTTGACTCCAATGAAAATGGAGGAATCAAAGGGTTTTCCTTAAATGTGTCAATAATCAGTAGGCCTAAAAATGATTTCTTCTTTATACAAATCAGCTCCTGTCCCAAACCAGCTCTAATATTGCACTTCTCGTAAAAATCAGTGGCATAAACAGGGATCAGAACCGACATGCTCTCAAACTAGGGGTACCGTTTTTCAAAAGATAAATGTATTGTGTATATATATAATGATTGTTTTTAACCCTGGAAGCTGTCAGTGTCAAACATGATGAACGTTTCATAATCCATGTAAAAGTTCTACCGAAGTCGCCTATCCACCATATTGTTTACTAATGCACACACAATACATAAAGTCACATTACCGATGCAGGCAATATCACAACTTCAAATGACAGCTTGGTTGCAATATATGGCAAGAAATTTAAGCTTGTTTAGCTGTAGCGTTCACTAATGCCACATAATCATTTCCACTTTTTGTGCCACCTGTGATGTCATTTAACCAAATACACGCAAAGCAGGATTAGCATTTGTTTTTTTGTAAATTTTTTACTTTGAATTTTATGAAATCTTGCTGTGATCATCTATATTTGTTTTTACCGTAAAATTTAAATTAGTGGGAAGAAAATAGAATAGAAAAGAAATATGTTTTCTTGATATATAGTTTGTAACAGCAGCTGTCATGTGAAGCAGACCAACGATAAAAGTTGTAATGTGTAAATATCAGCAGGAATGTAAGAACCTATTTGGTTTGCTGGGATTGGTGAGGTCGGAGATTTTGTCCAACTGTGGAAAACAATGTTATTTTAGCCAGAGTCATTCTCTCTCCCACGGCCTCGTCTGTTTCCAGCTCTGGCACTGACCTGGCCTTTCTGATGAGCCTATCCAACCGCTTCCTAAATGTGTCATTCAAGGGAAGATCTACAAAATACAAAATATCGTGGCATCTTTAGGTTTGAGAGGTTGAAAATGTCAAAACAGTGCATTCATTGTACTTCTATCTGTAACAGCCTAATTTTAGTCATTGAAGTTGAAGGTTGTTAAAATGCCCAATAATTGTTTTGGAGATGTTGCAACAGGGTTATTCATGTTGATGTGAAATAAACCAGAGGGTGTTGCAGCTAGTTTGTTTGGTGGCGGACATAAATCGCAGCGTTATTGTCTTTCAGCTCTTGATTGTGAATTGCTTTGTTGAGGAGTTGAAGAGGTTTGTTGTTCCCCTTGAGCGAAATGACAGATTGGCTTATCAGGATGGTTTATTTTTTTTGTTTGTGTGCTCTTATTGGTCAGCCAAATAAAGTCTTGTTGTTCTGTTTTCCAAAGCGTTAATTTTAGATTGTCAGGTGGATTCCTCTGATGCACCAGAACTTGTGCGGTTTTAGCTCTTTAGTATTGCTGCATGATATTAGAACAACTTGCGATTGCGGTAAGATTGGTAAACATTGCCGTTGTGATATCGGCTGTTATGTACTCCTGTTTTCTCCATTAGAACGTCTCAGCTTTGCTTCCATCACTCATGTACTTTGTGTCTTGTGTGTGGACATCTACATTTATCTTACTGTCTTACTTGTCTAGTTGTATACTACACAAAGTCGATTTTGGTGTATCAGCTTAGATAAAGGGCTCGTTCTACAGAAAGCAAACATTCCTTTTTCCTATTTTCAAGGATAAAGTGACTGATATAACCAGTGACTGAACACACAGATAGATACCATCATTTCTGATTTTTGGGTTCCGAACAATTTAAACCTTTTATCTGTTGTACCCTTAATACATAGATAACATTAATTAGAAGTTTCCTGATGGACGTACAACTATCTCAATGATTAGTTAGGATGGACTTTCGTTTTGAAAGTCTTCAATGGTAAAACATTTTTGAAATGTCTGTATTTTAATTCCTTTATTCCCTTTTTTTTTTCTTCTCCCGTTCAGAAATATATTCGATTGTAACTTGCTTTCAGTTGTGCTGTTATTAGATGACATTGGATAAAGTTCAGCGTAAATATTTATCTTTTTTAAATTCTTTTCAGACCACAAAAGCCTGACATTTTACTATGTTTTGTAGTAAAATGTAGTATATATATATATATATATATATATATATATATATATATATATATATATATATATATATATATATATATATATA
>JAVLVB010000891.1:2500513-2510659 GCA_032876305.1 Orestias chungarensis | reverse complement strand
CATTTACATTCCGCATTGTTGCCACATCAAAATGCAAAGTACATCTCTGCTGTATTTTTTATAGTTTGGTATGCATGAACCAATCCATGTGTATGTGTTACTGTGATGCATGTGTTAGCCTTGCCCTGGCTTGAAGCAACAATTTGTGTGCATGTGTAAAAGTCTAAAAGAGGGGCCAAGTGAGCTGGTTAATAATGTGTATTTAGTGTGTATTTCGGGGAGATTTAGTTTGCCAATACGATTGGCCAATACTTCCTGAACAAGAACCAGACTCTGGATCTTTCTATACCCACATAAGACCTCCCAGTGAACCAAAAACAACACAAATTTGTACTCTAATTGTAAAACTGATTTTGAAAAAAGAGTTTCTATTTCTTACTCTCCTCTTCATTCTCTCTTGGGCTCTCCTCTGAAACAAAGATCCTTCGTAACTTCTCATCAGTGCATCTATCCCATGTGGAGTTGAGGAACATGGGCCAGCAAGCAGTAACGGGCAGCTACCCGCTTCACTTTCACATGTGTGGGGACGTGGACCAGAAGGGGGGCTATAGTGACCCGACATACGTGGATGGTCTTTCCATTCACCACTCCTTCTCCCGCTGTCTCACCATCCATACTACCAATGGGCTGCTGGTTAGTAAAATAACTAGATAACAGAATAAGCTTATGGTTGCATCAAAGTATCAAACTGAGACATAGTAATGCCATTTCATAAACACTATGAAGCATGCTAATAACAGTATCATGTTGAAGAAGAAAAGAAGAGTAGAATCACATCCCAATAGACTCCTAAAATAATAGCAAAGTGTGGTTCCAAAAGTATTTACATCACTTTGTAATTTAAAAATTCACGCCATCACTAACGGCATATATTAAATCCCAAATAAAAACATTCATATTTGTGGCTATAATAAATGTAGAAATGTCCAATCTGCTTATGAGGCATTTTCAGTCTTTGTTTATCCATTTTTACTCTTATGTACAGCACTGCCTTTTTTTTATACGACTTATGCTCCTGGTGATTATTTATCCTTAGGTGGTACCATCGAAGCATTCCTGACCTAATACAGGAAATTGCTTTTAAATCTCGAATATAATTTGAAGGAAAACAGATGGAATAGCCCCATCTGTTTTCTTTCAAATGGGAAATCTTGTTCTTACCTAATTTAAATCAACTACATAAACAGTGTCCTCAAAAATGTTGGGAATTTGTGCAATCGGGGACCATTTAGCACTTTTGCACCACTCTTTACATTCTTGTGAGGGTGTTAACAGCCGAAGACCAGATGTGCCCTTGCTTTTATGTTTACCAAGATGGGTTCAACGTTTGAGGGAAATGCAGCCATTTAATTGGAACCTTGACCAATGTTTATGTTCTTCCATTGATGAGAACTCTGCTGCAGCTGTTTTTTGATCTTTGGGTTCCTAATTAATTTTATGTCGTCTGGCCTAGGTGAAGAACACTGTAGGGTACGACACACTGGGCCACTGTTTTTTCCTTGAGGATGGGATTGAACAGCGAAACACTTTATACCACAACCTTGGCCTCTTGACTCAGCCTGGGACTCTGCTGCCAACAGACCGCAACGAGACTCTGTGCACGAGTATGAGGGACAAAGTTTACAACGGCTACACTCCCTCACCAAGTACAGAGTGCAAGTAAGAAACTAACTTTTTATGCTACTTTTTTAAGATGTAATAAAAGACCATACGCAAAAGAGAATATGAGAAGTTTCTGGTTGGGTATTAAATGTTATCTTGTTGATAACTTATATGTCATACATTTCCTGAAATTTCAAAGGTCTGATTATTTTTTGGAAAGATAATGAACTTAATTTCTCTATGTGTGTTAGGGGTGACATTAAGGGTGATTTATACAAGGGCAATAGCTAATAGCTATTTGAGTATCCTAGTGATCCTATGAACCAACTGTTCAGGGGCTTTGTGCCCCTCGTAGCATCACCCTTAGCTTACAGGTCCTAGGTGAGGGATCAGATGAAGGTTAGCTCAAAAGGCCCATTATGATGGGTCTTTTGAGAACCATGTGGAACCAAGTGTTCTTGGGACGTGGAATGTCCTCTGGTGGGGAAAGAGCCTGAGCTCATTTTGTTATCTGTACTTTGGGGCTCACCCGGTGAAAAAGAGGGTAGACTCCCTTCGCTGTTGCATACATCCTTGCTAGGCATCGCTCCTTTTTATGACTCCCTGCTTTGAAATGGTTTGTTATATAAACTCTCTATAAAACACAGTTTATCAATTCTACAAGGACCACTTTTTGGTATTTGCTAAAATTTAATAAACTGGTTTTAGTAAGGTGAAGACATTTTTGAGAGAAAGCAGATTGTTTATATCCTTATGGAAACGGAAAGGGGTGCATTTAGTGCCAGTCAGGAAGAACAGATACTGGTGGAATGGTTTTATGTAAAAAAAAATAAAAACCTCTTCTCCCTTAGGGGAGTTCAGTATCATAAAGGGAACCAGAAAACTCTTTCTGTGCGGAAACCAAAAGGCGTTTCTCCAGAAATCTGTTCCTGGGTGTTGTGAGTCTTGGCAGGTTCGTCTATTCATGGTTGATGTTGGAGCACTGAATTATTGAGAGTCTTACAGAATACTGCAGGATTCTTTGTAACTCATACGCATATGGACAGAGATCAGAGTCGGGTTAGCCTGTGTGCTGTTATCTCCCTTTGTGTTTAATTTTCCTCTTGTGTGTGTGTGTGTGTGTGTGTGTGTGTGTGTGTGTGTGTGTGTGTGTGTGTGTGTGTGTGTGTGTGTGTGTGTGTGTGTGTGTGTGTGTGTGTGTGTGTGTGTGTGTGTGTGTGTGTGTGTGTGTGTGTGTGTGTGTGTGTGTGTGTGTGTGTGTGTGTGTGTGTGTGTGTGTGTGTGTGTGGTTATTGCTTGTTTTTTTTTTTCAGGGCAGTCTCAACATTCTGGATCTCCAACCCCAACAACAACCTCATCAACAATGCAGCTGCTGGCTCTCAGGTAGCAACAAGAGATTAAACTTGAAAAGGATGCTTTAAAAGAACATCTTAGAAATAATCACAAAGCATGGGGAAAGCAAGAATACGAGTCCCCAAATTGTGAATCCCTTTAAAGATATATTAAATAAGTTTCATTAAAAGCCAATCCATTGGCTTTGGTGTGTCTGAAATTTAATATGATACAAAATTAAAGATTTTTTTTTTTGGGTCATAACTTTGTGATCCATCAATAAAACAGGACTTAAACAGTAATAGAGGACAGCAATAACTTTCTGAGACGAGGACTAGGTATAAAAAGAGGATTACAATTTTATTTGAACACTTTATACTTTAATGGTTATACACAATAACCATTATTACATGTTTCTGTGCTTCTCCTTCTTTTCCCAGGATGCTGGGATATGGTATGTGTTCCACAGCTCTTCCACTGGAGACTCTCATGGGTTGGTACCGGAGACCAAGGCAGAGCTCACTCCTCTTGGAATCTTTTACAACAACCGTGTTCACTCCAACTTTAAGGTATTCTTGGTATTTCTTTTACTACTAACACTTTCTAGTACCACCAACCTCCACATCTCCTTATTCCTGTTGCTGTATTAATCTTTATGGTAAATACATTATTTTGCATAATTAATTTATTTCAAAAATCTATGCATGGAAACGCACATAAACAGAAGCAGACATGCGTGGCATGGTAGAATGGTGCTCTGTTGTATGATGACAGAAGTCAGGCAGGTGAACTGTGATGTCTTTATCCAGTCTGACCACTGCAGCCTCCAATACAGGAAGGAGCCCTGTGGTTTAGGACCCAACCTTACTTATTTCAGCTCACGGCATGATTTTCCATACGCCCAAATAAGCCCTGTGATATATTGCATTTGCCATCTGTTATATATTTCCCTTTTTAGAAATACTAACCTTTATAAATGCATCACATTAGTGAATGCAATACATTTTTTCCCCCCACCCATTTCTCTTTAACAAATTACCCTTTGTCACATTCTGTTTATCTGGCTCTTTTTTTGCAAGAAATTCTCCCTTTTTGTCATGTACCATATAAGATGCATAAGAAATACTTTATTCACCCCCAAGGGGGAAATTACTGAATTCCAGTAAACCCAAACCATGCAAAATGTTCAAAACGATTCCTAATGTTTCTCCTTAAGTTTGAGGTAAAATATTTTTGTATTTATGTCATACTCTGATCTTCTCAGGCAGGACTATTCATTGATAAAGGAGTGAAAACTACCAACGCCAATGCTGCTGATCCCCGGGAGTACCTCTGTTTGGACAACAATGCAAGGTGTGTATGTGCAAGCAGGAGCATTTTTTTAGATCCCAGGCTGTGAACATTATATGAACAGTTTGTTGTTTAGACTGCAAATAGAACAACGTGCACTGATCAAAATATTTTTTAGGTTTCTGCTTTTGTTAGTTTTGACCTTTGACCAGTTCTATGCAATTCCAAATTTTTCTTCCATTGCAAGAGGATGAAGTGTCAGCGTCTGTTAGTATTTATACTAGGATCATAGGTGTGTCAACAAGTAAAGTGTTGATAAAGGATGGGGTGTTTCCTATTTCCGAATAAAGAAAAAAAATGATGCAGAAGCAAAATAATTGAGTCTTATGTTGGTGCTAAGGTCTGTTTCTGTGGGTATCATTACAAAAAGCCCCTGCACATTCTTTGGCAGATTTTTGTTAACCTCGCTCACTGATATGCTGCCTGAATTAATCTAAAGCACTTTGCAAAATAAAAATTTTTGTAAGTAAAGCTTCTTGCATGGCCTTTTCTGATTTCACCACCAATGCTAAAAATGCATCAGAAATTACCTTAAACAAAATCTGTTGCTCTGCTCGTGCTCGTATATTGCATTCAATGCTCAGAAACGTGTTGGATTTCTTTGTTTCTGACCAGCCTGTCACCTGTTGGTCTGGCCAGGCTTATTCAGAGTAGCACACGTTTCTCAGCACATCTCTAGTTTTTCTTTCTCAATTATTTGAAGCAACATGACAGCATTGATTATTAAGTTTAAAGTCTTGATGAATTAGTCATACGTTCCATCTTCTCTACGTATAAACACATAACGTATAACTGTACACTGTTGAAAGGTCTGTGGTTGGTTATCGTATTCATCATGATGTATAACTACCCTGTGTAAATACGAGTTTGTGGTTTAGTAATATATTTGTTTAACGGCTAATTAATGGTTCTAAAAAAAGGTTATTCATAGTTTCCCCGATCAAGACGAGCTGGGAGATCGCCATTGACCGAGATAGATGCTGTATGGCTGTATAGTGTGCTGGTGCATTTTAGTGGGATGCCTGTCAGGTTTTTGTTGACACAGAAAACAAGGCCTTACAGACCGAGTTTCCACTCTGCTACCTATCCAAATACAGCGTCCAAGATGGGAGAAAATTTGTATGTGTCCACCGAAACTTCTGGCTGCTGCACACAGATACGGCGGTAATGCTGAGAAGGATTTAAAAGTTAGTTTAAAAAAAATAGAGGGGGATATGTTGTTTTGATTGTTATATAAAAAAACCTTTCTGAAGGTAATTGGTGGAACATTTTAGTTAGAACCATAGTTTTAGTTTGTTTTTTTGGTTTTCTCTTTGTCAGATTCCGACCCCACCAGAATTCTGATCCCAGTCAACCACGCGTTGCAGCCGTCATTGACACTCTGATTTCCTTCAAGAACAATGACTTAGGAGCTTGGATACGAGGCGGAGACATTTTCATCCAGAACTCTGGGTGAGACAAATTAATTGTTCAAGACAGACGAACATGAGGGGACATCAGATAAACTGATGGGCAGACGTTGACTACGAAGACCAAAAAGATTGTGTTGCATCTAGGATCATTGTTTTACACAAGAAATACTATTACAAAAATGCCAACTTCAGATTTGACACGATTCATTTTAAAGATGCACACATCCACCTTTTTTCTAGTAGCCTTTAAAATGTTATCTGTCCTTTCAGACTTTTCAACCAAATACTAAGAAGTACAGATCATTTTGTATACTTTCTTTCAGTTCAACAATTACGATATAAAAATTAATAAACATGTACCTTGAAATGATAAACCGTGCTGGAGGTTCCAGTTTTTTCAATAGGATGGAAAATGAAGAAATCACAAGCTTATTACAGTCCATGAATCCAATGATTTTCTCCTTAATCCTTATCGGATTCTCAAAGTGAAAACAAGCAGAATGATAGGAGTGAAAATGTGAGGGTTGTCAGTTATGTTATGAAAAACGTAAAGTCCCTTTCACAGATCAATGTTTTCCCTTTTTTTCATATTTCTGATCATCAAAAAAAGATATAACAACTGGAATAAACACAAAAAAAATGTTTTTATATGATTTCCCTGAAGGTACTAAGCTATCCAGGCCAGCCTGGCCCTATTAAAAAAGCTCTTACCTGTCATATTTATTCCTAATTAATGGCAACAACTGCCACCAAGCATGTTAGCTAACTGTTCTGAGTGTTTCCTTTGTAAGTGGAATACTTTATTATTTTTACTTTTCATTGTGCCACACTGTCTTGTTTTAAGCATTAACAGGCTGTTTAATGTCAGTATTTTTATTCATTGTTTAGTTGGTAATATTGACCTTTAATGCACTTTCAAAGCTCTTTGAATCGTCTTGTACAAGAAATGTGCTCAGTTGCAAATTATTAATATTTTCCTCTGCTTGTCTGTGCTTTCTACATTCTTAGATTTAGCATTTAGCAAAAGCTGATTATTGGCCGATGTGATAATCTGCTGATGTGAAACTATCTAACAACCTAGGAGTTACATTAGCTCGTAACAAACAATGGCATAACATTTGAGTAAAGTAACCATCAATTATTGCACTCCAAACAGTCTTTGTCCAAAATATTGTGCAGCTTTAGCCTTTTCACGTTTATGAAGGTTCATCATAATCTACTTTATTTATTTATTTTTTAATATGTGGTTAATAGCTTTTCACTGTGATTTACTGTAATGCCTTGAAACGATTTTCTGTATGTTTTGTATGGAGAACTATTAGCCTACTTCATATTCTCAGACAGGTTATACTTAATCGTTGTTTTTTCTGGCAGGTATCTGGCACGATTGTAGCTAGTGAAACTAAAGCAAAAAAATATGGTTATTTTTAATAACATTATGATGTAAGAGGTCTGGACCTTTTTCCACAAAGGCCTGGCTAGAAAACTTTTTTTTTCTCCCCTAAATAAAAGCAGAATAAATAATATTTTTTTATGATCGTGTAGTTGGTGCATCACTGATTTATTGAAAAAATGGATTTTCATATTTAGCAAAATATTTCTATTCAAATTGTATATTTTTGTGGAAAATTAATAATGTGCATTACCATTTTGTGCGAGCTGGAAAGAATGATAATGCTCTTACTGAGTAAGGATTTAAGAAAATATTTACGTGATTTTACATTTTTATTGCAGCTTCGCAGACAATGGAGTGGGTCTGTCTTTTGCCAGGTGTGTACTGTGCATTTCTCATGATACCGTATCAACTTTCTAAACACTACCTATGATTCTGCGTTTGTAAGTACACCTGTTTTGTTTTCATTTTCTTGTTTAACATACATTGCACAATACAACCTGATTTTTGCAGTGATGGTAGCTACCCTAATGATGAAGGCTCCAGCCAGGAGGTGACACAGTCCCTGTTTGTTGGTGAGAGCCAAAACAGAGGAACCAATGGAGGACAGAATAAATACTGGGGGATAGGAGGGATTGATGGAAAAATGCGGACACTGCCAAGAAACAAGTAAGGTTAAAAAAAAAATGGTGATTAATTTAATTATAGTGGGGGGAAAAGTCATTCAGAGCCAGTAAGGCAGTCTTGAGGGTGCCACAGACACTTTTCCCTCTAGATTAACTTGTGAAAGGAAGTTCTGTTTGACTCATTTCCCTCATGGTATTTTTAGCAGTTAATGAAAAACTGTGGCGATAATATTTAGACCTTTAGTAACAGTAAAATGTGTTCTTAAAGACATTATATTCTCAGTGATTAACTCATATTTAAAGATGTTTTTCATATCCATGGAGTTTTATATCATGTTTTGTTTATGCACAGACTGTCCCTTTTAAAATAACTTGCGAATAAAATAAAAGTAGTTGTAATACAATGAAAGGTCATTGATTTGATGCAATAATTTTTATTTTACGGTAATAATCTCCAAACAATATGATACGGACATTTAAAATGGTCAAACTATAAAGGAAGTTATAAAGCAGTTATTAGAGTATCATGATAAATAGATTTTTAAACCTATTCCAGTTTTAAAATTAGGTAGAAATTGTTTTCTAAAGGTCCTAAATTTGAGTACTGTAATACTATTAATATTTTCATTTGTTTATGGATTATTGCTTCTGAATCTCCACCTCAGGACATTCCCGATCCGGGGTTTCCAGATCTATGACGGCCCAATTCGTGTTACGCACAGCACATTTCGAGCATTCATCCCAACACTGGATCGTTACACGAGTGCGGTGGGCTTCAACTTAAAGAATACGTGGCAACTGACCCCACGAAACAACCTGTCCCAGCTCAGTTTCCACTCCACCGTGAGCAGATGTTTATAATTGTGTTTTGTTTGCTTTGTCTTATATAATCTGACAGGGTTCACAGGTTGAGCATGTTTATTGTTCTTACCTTGTATATTCTAACAGGAACGGACAAAAGATGTGTTGCGTGATTGACCTACACAAAATAGTGTATATTTGTTAAGTGGTAGAAAAGTGATATTTCTGTCTATTTTACAAATCAATTCATTATTACAAGCTTGGCACACCTGAAGAGAGAAATCCCTGTCATTCAATAAATTTCTTGTCAAAGAAAACTTTTTAAGTGTTGCTACAGATTCTCAGTTAGATTTTGGTCTTGACTTTGATTAGGCCATTCTAACGCATGATGATACTATGGGCTTAACCATTGTATTGTAGATTTGGCTGAATGTTTGTAATTCATGTCCCACAAATGGCCTTTTGCGAGTGGGCCAGTATGTTCCCTCTTAAGTCTCATCCTTTTAGAGCATCCTATTTCTTATTTGCTGTCACCTGCATGGAAAACCGCAAATATGTCCTCTTAAGCTGAAACCTCGAGTTTATGAATATTACACAAGAACTAGTTTTACAATTGACTTTCTCAGTTGAGTTGTGTTACTGTATACTTCTTGGGTGCGTCAGTGGTTAATGCTCCTATTGTGTCGCTTGTCATGTTTAGGTTGAGGTAGTTTTTCATTTTTGTGTTTCTACTCTTCCTATTTTCTATTAATTTTTTTGATAACAAATGAATGACTACTTTTCTTTTTCTTATTTTTGCTGGAATGGTTTATTCCCCTTAAGCATTTCCAAATCATAATTTAAAGAGATCAGTGTTTTGGTAGAAAAGGATTTGGATCTACCGCATCCATCTGTCCTGTAGTTGGTCTGTGGGGAAATAACATTTGTAAACACCTGGCGCCCTCTTCAGGTTGTTCTGTATAGTGCTGTAGGAGACCTGGAGTGTCTTAGGCGCATAGAATTGAAATTTTACAAATCTATACCAGCATATAAACTAGATACAGTCACAGATATAACAAGACCGTCTAGAAATTATACGATTATTAACCAAAGAACTAGTTTAAGCTGACTAATTCTTTAATTTTTTTTAATTAGATAAATGTTTTAGATAGTAGCACAATTGCCTGTGCTTGATTTGCTGAAGTTTGTAAAAATATTTTTAAGGCAAGTTTGTTTGTATAGCACATTTTCGTGTACAAGACAATTCAAAGTGCTTTACATAGGAAAAAAGATCAGAGAATGAAACAATAAAAGCAGCTTTGAATTTAAAAGAAATAAAATAAAAATAAGAATAAAATAAGAATAATAGTAACAATATTCTCAGTTGCTATATGCACAGTTAAATAAGGCTGTTTTCAGCCTGGATTTAAACAACTGCAGAGTTGAAACCTCTCTCACCTCTTCAGGAAGACTGTTCCAGATTTTAGGAGCATAAAACTGGAATGAAGCCTCCCCTTGTTTGGTCCTGACTCTGGGCATCAGCAGGAGGCCACTACCTGAGGTTCTCAGAGTCCTGGCTGGTTCATATGGCTCTAACATGTCAGATATGTACTTTGGGGCTAAACCATGAAGAGACTTGTACACAAGCAAG
>JAVLVB010000891.1:2435951-2500413 GCA_032876305.1 Orestias chungarensis | reverse complement strand
CACCTCTTCAGGAAGACTGTTCCAGATTTTAGGAGCATAAAACTGGAATGAAGCCTCCCCTTGTTTGGTCCTGACTCTGGGCATCAGCAGGAGGCCACTACCTGAGGTTCTCAGAGTCCTGGCTGGTTCATATGGCTCTAACATGTCAGATATGTACTTTGGGGCTAAACCATGAAGAGACTTGTACACAAGCAAGGCTATTTTAAAGTCTATTCTTTGAGTGACAGGAAGCCAGTGCAGACACTTGAGCACTGGATCAGTGTGATTAGAAATGATAGGAAATGGAAGAATTTTGATTAAGTTTTACTCTAAAAAAATATGTGGCATTACTTCGTAAGGATGGAAAGCTACGTTTTAGTAAAAAGTAAAAGTCACAACATTTCCAGTAATTCACCTTTTTCTTGGCGTTCACATCAAGCTTCATATCCCCAGGTGGCTCTTCGAGCTTTCTTTGGTCGTCCTGGACAGTGGTTTGAGGACAACGACCTCGATGGGGACAAAAACTCGATCTTTCATGATGTGGATGGGTCAGTCACGGGTTATAGAGATGCGTATGTTGGCCGAGCAGATAATTATCTGATCCAGCATCCCGACTGTGTGAAAATACCCCGGTGGAACGGAGTGATCTGCAGCGGCCACTACTCTCAGGTACAGCACTGCAGGGTCATGTCGGTTCTGCTCTTCCTTTTGTCTGTCCCTGTTTGGAACTCCCCTTTATCTTCCTTCAGGTCTATGTTCAAACATGGGGAGCCCCTAGCCTGAGTCTGTCCATCAACAGAGATGAATATCCTGACGCACCACTGGTACTGAGGGGAATTAACAGCCAGGGGGCGTCATCTCAGCAGTACCAGCCTATACTGATGATGAGCAAGAGCTACACTCTGCACTGGAACGGACCTGCACCCAGAGAACTCGTCCTCTCTCTCATCAATTTTGATAAGTAAGCAGATATTTGGCTCCTATGTTTAGAAATGCTTATATTGATAAAGACAAATGGTTTACATAATGTCACATTCATTTACAATAGCTTGCAAAAGCATTTACAGGTTTGTTTTCTGTAAAACCACATATATTAATGTCATTTTTAGTTAATTTGTTTAATCTATAGTACAATTTATTATATAAAACAGTACAATGAATTTCGTTGGTGTTTAAAAGTATTTTTTCTCCCTTTTTTATTATTTAGAGACGACTGGGTTTTGGTTGGACTCTGTTACTCATCCGACGCCACGTTTCAGATCGTGAGCGACATCTACGACAGGCAAAAAAACACATTTCATGACCTCACCGATTACGGCCCCGTGTCCTCGCTGGCCCAGCTGGAAGCAAAGCCGACAGACAGGAAGTACTTCTTTGACCAGTCTGTTGGGTGAGCAAATCCAAACACAACATTCTGTTGGTAATGGCTACAACTTTTAGTTTTTCTCTCTATATATATCCGGAAAAAACTGCAAGATTATGAACTGATGAAGAGGTCATTATATTTGTTGATGTTTAGCTTGACTTTTAATACAGACGGATGTTCACCTATAAAGGTCAACCTTCTCGTGGTCCGCCTCATCGCTTTTCATTGTACCCGTCTCCGAGGCTCCAGGTTTTTTTATGCCTATTGAACGGCTTCTCCCTGCTGTGCCGTCATTTTCAGCTCACTGTGGTTCTACCTTCGAGCCGTGCACGGACGGGACGGCCAGAGCTACTGCTCAACAAAAGGCTGTGAAAGAGTGAAAGTCACAGTCTCTACGACCTCCAAACAGACCTGCAACTGTACAGCTAAAGCTTATCCCAAGTACTCCAAGACTCCGTCAGCAGTCGTGCGTCTGCCAGCACCTAACGCACAACCTTGCAAAGACTGTGGAGCCAAGGAGGTTTGTTGTGTAGTATTTAGAAACCAGAAACTAACGATAAAACACGAGCTAAAACAGTCTATCATGTGTCGTGGTGTTGTTTCAGATGGTGTTTTCAAGTGAGCCATGGATGCCATACCTTTACACACAAGTGAAGTCTTTGAGCCGCGGGGAAGAAATAAAAGGAGATAACGTCTCCTTTATCACTGTAAGCTCGCAGCACTACGGACTCTGAACTGTTTGTATTATTATAGGTTATTACAAATTTACCAGTTGAAAATGTTTTCTGTTGCTCTTCAGGTGAATGCGGCCCCCATGGTCTTTTCTCGTTCTGGGTTTTTCCTGGTTTCAGTGGATGCCTGCTCTGGAAAGGTGTTAGAGAAAACCCATTTTTCAAACGTAGACACCAAGATGAAACAGTATCTAAATACAGGAATCCCAAATCGGTGAGTTTCTGGGAACAAAAGAAGAGCGTTAATAATCCACTAGTAATTTCGCATAACTATGCAAAACTATACAAGTTACTGTTTTTCTGCAGGTCAATAGTTCTGTTGGCAATGCGAGGTCAGCCTGAGGGTCTGGTTGATCTGGCTCCTCATCTAGTCGCTTTTGGTTTAGCCAAAGTTGCTGATCTGCACAATAAAGGTAAAAAAATATAAGCAGTTGTTTTTTTTGTATAGATCAGAAGTTTTTGATGTCTGTTTTTCTAAAGCTTCGACTTGCTCATATTGATTTTAGATCCTTCTGTTCTTTCTTTAAGATTTATATTATTAGTTGACATAAGATGAGCATTTCAAGTATTTTTTGTTGCCTTCTTCCTACGTGAAGCTTTAGAATCTTAAAGCATAAACAAAAGCATTACAGACTTGATATTTTAAGCTATACTCAGCATCTTGTTATAGCAATTAGCGATGTTTGCATAGCGAGCACGACAAAAACAGCAGGCTGTGGTTTTACCCTAATGTTAACCAACAAGTCAACAATTGTTTCAATAACAGTTCTTGTATCATAAGATTTATCATTCAACAAAAAAAAAAAAAAATACTGACGATATTTGCAAAGCAAAAAAAATAAAAAAATAGGATAATTTTATTTAGAGTTTATTCCAAAAGTGGCTCCTTGAGCGGATCAACAAATGTATTTACAAATTTGATTAAATACCTTATTGTGTGGTGTGACATTACATGATTTGATATTGTTGATTTATCACTATCAGATGTTTCAGTGAGTGTTCATTTTAAACACTCGTGAAGGAAAATAGTTTGTTTTTTTCCCCCAATTTTTCTTTTTGCAGCAAGTCTCTACCTCAAATAATTTTGCTTTCAGTACAATGCTGTAGTTCCTAGTTAAGGTCTAATTCTTGGTCCTCAGCTAAGTTTTTTTCTGGTCACTTATTTTCTTTAATGTCTCACAACAGAAAGTCTGGCGATGTGGGGATTCCGAGGTGCTTCTTCTCCCCCATCCTGGATTTCGCTGCAAACCGGGCAAGAGGATAGCGCGTTGGGCCTGCAGGAGCGCTACGTGCCGTTGGGTTTGGAGAGTTACGGCTGTTTGCCACCTGCAGCTCAAAAACGCAAAGACCTGGAGCTTCTCAGAAAAGCCACGGGGCAACAATAACCAATGTGAACTGAAAAACATAGCCAAAAAAAACAACATTATAAATTCTTGCACACAAATACACAAACACACAGCCAGATGCTGAATGTGAACTGCTGAAACCTTAATTTATTAACAGTGGCAGGTTTGTTTACCTATATTGAGTTGTAATAGGGAATGACATGATGAATGGGGTAAATATTTGTTAATGATTTTGTTTGAATGTGTGTTTGTGTTGGCCTGTGTGAGGGCCTTTCTAAAAGTCAATGCACTTTTGTTTTATAGATCTATCTGTCAGAGTAAAAAAAAAAAGTAACTCTTGATAATCTTGGACCGCAGTAAACTAATACAAAGTTGTTCATTATTGCCAATAATGACAAACTGATATTGGCAGGCACTAAATGGAAACAGAACGCAAACAACGGAATTGATTAGGTATACAGACCTAAAGGAAATTTGAAAAATGTATTGCCTCGTACAGGAAATTAGACTTTAATTAAAACTGAAAATGAAGTGTGCATGTGAGATGAAAAAGCAATGTTGGGCTGGATCAAAATCTGAAGTGTCAGGAACCAAGAGGCAGTAGGAGCGAGTGGTCCTAGCAATAACAAACGATGAAAAATAAATTAAATCCAAATTTTTTATTAGTTGCATATCGTTCAGCAATAATGTTCAAGCCCGTCTGTGTTTGTGCCTTTTAATTTTAACTGGAAAACCTCTTCTGATCATTGTGCAGCTGAAAAGACTTTAGATTTTCAGCACCTTTGTTTGGATTCCTACATGGATTTACTGGAGCATCTATTTCTTTTTATTTTATTTATCTTTTCAAAATTATGATCCCTGAAGGACTTTGCCTTTTTTTTTTTTTTTGCAGCTCAAAGAGATTACTTTTTTCCTCATTGTTTTCTGAACAGAACTGAATGTGCTACCTGTTTTGTGCCTCATCCATTACCTTTTTATTACGTGCATTATCAACAAAGTTAGAGACACGACATGTAACTGAATTGTGAACTGTACTGTGCAGTAGTAGTGAGCAGAAAAATGCATAGTGATCTTGTACCTGCTGAGTTATATACAGCTGTTATTTTTTTTAACATGTGAATGGACGTGAGCGGGGCTCCCCCACTGAGCATTGAGAAGTATCTGTTTGTGAGTGAATCTGAGACGGTTGGACTACATTAATAACCTTTTTGCCTTTTAACCACTGTACTGTTAAGAACCAGCAAACAATGGGAGAGGTTTCTGGTACTCAGCTTTTGTTCAGCTGATGCTTTTAGTGTACCAGAAACAAGACATTTCCATTCCAAGTAAAGAAACCTTGTAAATATAATTCTGTACTTTTACTGTAGAAATTATAGATCATGATGTATTTGCTGTCTTTTTGCTTTTTGTCACCTGAGTTATTGTGAATTAAAAATGTTATATATTTTGACATAAATATTCAGCTTTTATTCAAAAGTTGTCAAATGAATACGCATTTGTACTTGTTGTTTTAAAGTCTGATGTTTTGTTACCATTTGTTGCTGATCATTTCATTACTTCCATAGTCTTAACAGTTGTGGTGTCTTTTGTAGTCGATAGGCCACAAATAAATAGATAAAAAGCGGGTTTCTAGTCATCCAAGCCTTTAGGACCCACAAATAAAAGCAGTTTTGTAGTCCAGTCAGATGAAACAAAATAAAAAGTTGTGTAATAACTGATTGTTGTGTTCTATATATGTTAAGGCAAGAATTCTGCATTACATAGTTCGCAGTTTTACACAGCTATAGACGGAAATGTTTGCAAACCAGGTCAGTCAGACTTTAAGCCTTTATTACTTACGATTCATTTACAATAGTAAACTAACAATACAAAAAAATTGTTACAATTCTTAATTTTTTGTCTAAATATGGCAATATCTGCATAGATTTGCTTTGATTAAAATAATTTTAGCTCATGCTATACTGTATGTTTGCAGATGATGTCCTGCAAGAAGGCGAACCTCTTGCCCATTAACTGATGTTCTCGTAAGACTGATGTACTTAGGTCCATGCATCTTCACATCATCTCTGTTGTTTTATATTATTACTTCACAAAAGCAACAAACCAACATGTTATTGGTATTGCATAGTTTCACTATGGGGATGGTGTGTTACCGGTGATGTGCGTTCGTACTTTTCCTCCACACATACATGTTTTAAACTTTAAACCAGAGCAACCTAGCTTGACATTTTCTCAGGATCCCTCACATGGTTTGTGGCAAACTGAACAGGAGTTTCTAATGGCTTTTTTATCCTCAACACTTTTCCATGAAGGCAAACTTTGTGGTAGTGCATAAAACATGGTAGTCCAGTTGGCTACTGTGGTCGTCCAGAGATGACACGGGTCTCTTCTGCATCTTTAACTGATGCTTCATGGAAAAGAGCTAACAGTAAACTTTAAAATTCTCCCCAGCTTCATCACCAAATCAGCTCATATGTGAACCTGGCCCTTACAAAGCCATTTGTTGAATAATTATCTATAACCAAACCTTTGATTCCTTCACAGAACTACTGGATTTATACTGGAGTGAAGTTACACAAAGCCGGACTTTATTAAACGGGGTATTTCTTAATTTAAAGTGCCATTGTCGTTCTCCTTTGATGAAATTATCTTTATGCCATATAAAGTGTCTGAAAATATTTATTACAGCTCAGTTTTAATCGTGCACTACCAAGAGTTTTGAACCATGCAAATACACTTAGAGAAATGCCAAGGCTAGAAATATGACTCTGGGGACCTGTGTGGGCAGAAGCCGTTAGCGTTACAATGTATTCGTTATCATGCAAGGGCTATAGCTATGGCAACACGTTCTTTCTCTTTTTTGCTTTAAATCATTCAGTATTTTGCATAATTAATCAATACTTGGGTTTCTGCTTCTCCTATTTATAAAAAAATAATTCTCAACAATGTTTTAAACTCCTTTTAACATTTTTTAAAACAGTTTAGGCAGTTTTTAAAAAGATGCTTGATGGATCATCAAATGTAGCCTTTTTAACTATGCCTTTTGGTAGTTTTTACACGAAAGCTAACCAGTGGGTTTGAAGAGACCTAAGTACCCTGGGAAAAGCCACACAGACACAGAAGAAGCAGCAACTAAGTTTGCAACCAACAACCAAAGTGTTTTCTGACAGTGCAGTGGAAATTATACCACCAGAACCTTTTTCCATGTTTGTAACATTAAAGAAAGGAATGTTGATGTATATTACTTTGGATCTGTGCGGCCGATCATCAAAAAGTAGCCAATATCATGCTGTATGAATGCATTTGTTTGCCATTAACCGGTAAGTTTTTTTTTGAGTGAAGGATTGATGGTTGAAGCCACATACAGGAAAAACTAAGATTAATCTATTTTGAAAAAAATATTTGCCTTGTCTCATACAAAAATCAAATACGAGAACTTTGATAATGTATGTAAGAGACCTTTAGATTTTGGTAGCATATCATAAAGTGTGGATTGAATGGTTGTCTTTCAGTCTTCTTAGTGGATGCAGCTGATGCCCCGCTGATCCTCAGTGATGGTGGTCCTGAATAATTAAGCAGGTTTGTCTCCATGACTACTGCTCTCCCCGTGTCCCTACTGCCCTGAGGAGTAGTGTAAAATCTTCAGTCCGCTCAATGTCAGCTTAACTCCTCCATACAAAAATTCACTTGTGTCAATGTTAGTTAAAGCTTTACTCTAGAAAATGGTTGACCGTGCCTGATGAGACGTGCTCAAGTCCAAGCTCTTACAAAGTCTCTGGGATGAGTAGACTGTGGTGCCACTACTTCTCTGTCCTTTAAACTAACTGCTTAGCATCTCTCCAGGCGTTGCAACCAACCACAGGTACCAAGAATGCAGACAGGAACGATTTATATCTGGTTTGCAATCGCATTGATTCTACTGTTTTTATTTTTTTCTTCATTATTGCTAAAGTCTCCTCCTGAGAACCGCTGCTGTCTTCCTTCAGTTTCACTGCCACTTGACTAGTCCTTTCCCCAAATGTTGCTCTCTTTTCGTGCCTCTCTCTCTTGGCTCTCATCAGAATCTTCTTGTCCACAGCTCAAAAACCTCTTTTTAATACACCACTCATCACCCCCACAGAAAAGCTACACTGTTGATCACAGTGTGTTTATATGCTCATCCAGGTATTTTAATGCTCTGGTGAAATATGATAACATCGCCATCTATTCTCTCTAGAATCCACTCACTCAGAAACAAGGGACGTCAGGATCTACTCGTTGATCGTATGTTCGGGTTTGTACATTGGGCTTTCACTCTAACAGGAAATTTGTCAGTCCCAGATGTCAGAACGCATTTGTGCGTTTCACAATATTTAATGTCAAGAAATGGAAAGTTCTTCCTGTGTCTGGGTGTATCTTGAATCCAATGGAATCAGCCTGTAAATTCAACGCATGCACTATCACCATCATCGCTTTAGTCGATCACCCTGTAAGCCACATAATGACTTTGTATATGGTTTTGCTGTCTTAAAACCAAGACACAATGGTGGCGTCCGCCTGTCAATGCTCCGATTCTATTTTTTGGCTTACGTTGAATCTGCCTGCATGGTCTGACTTATTATGTAGTTGAATAGTTACGTGAGAATACTGCCCCTGCTACATAATCAGGCTCAAGCAAGTCGACTTTTTTTCCCTTACCTCTAAGCTCCTACTTTTAGCAAGTTAACTGTTTTTTTTAAAGTTTATTTTTTGATTAAGTAATTTATATACTTCTGTTATTCTTTCTCTCTGAACATCTGTAACATCCTTCTCTAGTCACTTTTTTTCCAACTCCCAATACTTTTAGAAATTTCAGACCTTATTATTAAAAATTAACTGCAACATTGTTGCTTGATCCTATCCTAAGAGCTCTGGTTAAATCCTGCCTCTTCCGGATTTCCTTCCTTTTTTATCTGCTATCATTCAGTCATCGCCCACTAATGGAACTATTCCCACCCACCTTAGGATCTTAGTTATCACAGATTTGCTGAAAAGACATGGATCAGATCCAAACAACTTGAACATCCCCTGCCCTCTTTCTGGGTGTGATCCTTGGTCACATCTTAGATTAATAAAATCACCGCTCTGCATCTCCTTTATCTACGGAACAATCATCTCTGATCTCTCATCTCTTATGTTGCTGCAGCTGAACAGAAATAAGCAACAGTGCAGAGTTCTTAAGGAGTGGTGTAGGTCACCTTTTAATGATCTCCATAATTTTAACAGATTTTTTTTCCCATCGCCCTCAACGAATTGTAGTTAACACCCACATACACACACACACGTTAGATTTCTCTATCCTTGTGGAGACTCTTTATTGACTTCTATTCATTTGTCGTGAGTTTCTATAGCCTAACCCTGACCCTTAACCCTAAACCTACCCATTGCCAGGCCATGCCTAACCGTAAATCTAACCCTAACTCCATTCAAACCATAGTCGTACCTGAACCCCAAACCAAAAAACAACACTTCTCCTCATGAGGACCAGGCTTTGGTCCCCACAAGGACAGTATTTGTTGGAAAAATGGTCCACACAATGTGGCAAATACATGGCCACACACACGCTCACACACGCATACACTCCACACTACTTAAACGTAGGCAATTACCCTTTCACATCAAATGGTTCATCAGTGCCCTGGCCCATTAGACAGTGAATTAACCTTATCTACCTGTAGATAAGGAGCTATGTGTATGACACATAACAGCTTTGTCCCAGTCACAGCTATTACAAAAAATATGCTGTGCACTTTCCACACAGCACGGCATGGGCTAATCACACCCTGAGAGATTTAATAAAAAGAGGATTAAGACAAAGTTATGTAGTACCAGGAATACTTGGTGTTTTTTAATCATGCAGTAATTCTATGTCGTGCAACATGTTGGGCATTCAATTTGAGGCTGTTGGATTTTTCAGAAGCTAAAACTCAGCATGGAATGTCCCAAGCCAAACTTCAGCTCAGTGGGTCTTAAATGATTTGTGCTACATTGTCGTGTGCGGGAAAAGATTAAAAGGTGCTTTAAATTGGCTTTAATTAAATGTAGCTTTCTTACAAAGTATGTTTTGTAAGCTGTTAAAGCGCAAATTTGATGGTCTCAACATTGTTGATGTTTGGATTAGTCTGGAGGAAACTTCCCGAAGCTTTTGTGTGTTACAGGCCGTTTGCAGAATCTTTTGTCATGAAGGCAATGTAATGCTCATCTGAGCATAAAGTCATCAGTGTATGAGGATCATTATAATGACGTCTATGAAAATTATTATTATCATGGCTGCTATCATGCAAGCTTCAGTCTCCACCGAAGCTAATCCCTCTGGCAAAAAGAAATGGCATTGGAGCAGAAAGCAGTCAACTAAACAACGTTTTATGATACCTCAGAAATGCATTCATGGTCTTTAACTATCCTGCATTTTGGCAGTTTAAAACAAGAAATGCAACGGTGTTTACTGGAACACTATCACATACACACGTGTGAAGAATAATACATGCTGTACACAAGTAGAAAATTAGAAAATCCATGTGAATACAACTTTCAAACAAGCCTACTCGGACAAGTCTTCTGCCTCCCTTAGTCTTCATGTTGCTGTTCATTCATTGTTGTTCTCAAGCAACACTAAGATCTTTACAGAACAGCTGGGTTGATTTGAGATCAATTTACATAAAGAGTAAACATGAAATCTACACATGAAGGTGAAAAAAAAAGAGAACTGAAAACAAGCATGTTAAGTTACAAAAACATGTATGCGACTACCTTCTCTGCAAGTACTTTTTAAAATGTATTTGAATTTTAAAACCTCTAACAAATTACTTACTTACTTAGAGCATGTAGATATCTGGTAGTTTTTTTTTTAGCAGCCACTGTTCTTTAGTGTTGCTCCTTCTTTTATGCAGCTCTTTCCTGCTCTTGCGCTGCATTATGTGCTCTACTAAAAAATAAAAAAAAGGATTATTATTGTTTTTTTTTTAAACTTTTTTTTCCCATTAAAAGTAAAATCCTTTGTGTCCAAAATCGTTTATTCTTCCGTGAATAGAAAATACTGCTGTAGACTTAACTTTGGACTGAAAAACACAAGAAGTTTCTTTCTTCCTTCAGTTATTTTCCTTGTATTTTCTATTATCCTCTTCCAACTTTTTTATTTTTTATTTTACTTTCTCCTTTTATTCAAGCCTTACATAAGCAATTTATTTCACATCACTGAAGAGAACCATACTGGCTCATTGTAGCTCAAGATTAAGTAATTTAATGCTGAAACTATACAGCTGTCTTGTGATGTGAAACTGTTTTCTCAATTTTTTATTTTTAGGATTTTAGGTGTGAAATTACTTACTTGTTTGTAGAGACTCAATAAAACCAAACAAACTTTTATTTTGGAAAAAAGAGGATTATAAGAGTTTAGAATTGAAGCGTCTTCCGTAGAAACAAATGTAGTGGCAACTATAAGTCTGGATAGGGTTTCAGACTGATTTCTAAAGGTTTCGTATTCCAGCGGAATAATAAACGAGAGTCATTAATAACAAAACAAATATGAAATACTGGTGAACCTTCTCAGGAGCGGCCAACCAACCACAATTTCTCCATGAGCATATCTGTGATTAGTCGCTTCACCCAAGAAGTCAAAACAAGTTACTCTTAACTTGTATAGGTTTATTGTTGAAGATTTAACAATGAGAATAAGACTGGGCAAAGCTGGCATCAGTGGGAGAGTTTTAAGATGAAGCACTCCTGATCAAAAATGAAATAAAACCCCTTCTTAGCCATGCAAAAAAAAACAAAAACTAAACTAAACTAATGATATTACATTTTTATAAAGGTTGCAACCAGGTTTGGAAAATATATATTTTTTCTATTTAAAATATCAAAAATATGTATATATGATGGCACAGTAATTTGTTGTTGCTTCCAAGGAAGGTTTTGTCAGTTGTTGGTGATTATTTAGATGTTGGGAGGTCATTAGTTTTCACATATGATCAAGTTAGTGAAATTTGGTGTAACATAAAAGTTTGTCTGGTGATTTTAAACATCTAGATGTGACAAAACAGCAAAAAATAAATAAATAAAAAATATACAGAGACGATAATACCCATTTCTTGGCACTCTATGTGAGTGTGATGTTGATTGTTCGCCATGACAACATGGTATAGACTCTTGATGTGGCCATAAATGTATTAATGCATTCACAGCCTCATCGATGTAGGCCAACTACAATGAGAAGTGGAACAAAGTCAAATGAATAGATGATGCAGAGTAACAGTGAGCGGGGTAAAAAAATTATTAAGAAAAGTTAAATGCGATGAGAGTTAAATTAAACAGGGAACTGTATTGATTTAAGATGGATACCGATGAGCTAAATGAGAAGTAAAGTCATGCTTACGTTTCCAGGCAGCAAGAGGCATCCCAGGGCCCTAAAGTGATCTGATGCTTAACAGGACCCCTCTCAATGTTGTCTCACCAGACAATTCCTCCCCTCTGTTGCTTTGGCGTCAAAGTGATCTCTTAATTAATTCATAATGCGGCACAGATCTAAATTTGCACTCGTTAGCCACCCGCTGTTTACTTTTCTTTATTTTCTATCATTAACCCTTCTTCCCTTCAAACTGTGAGCTGCGAGTGTGCAACCATAAGGGGAATTGGGGTGGGCGTCGTGACATCCTCACCTAGCAACCTGGCACAGGGAGATGCTCAAAGGCTCCGGATCACTGGGGTGGCGCACGCACGCACGCACGCACGCACGCACGCACGCACGCACGCACGCACAGGACCAGATAGGAACTGGATTTGCACCAAAAAGTCTTCCCTGATAAATCAACAGGAATGAGTAAAGGAGAAGCACCTGAACATTGGAGAAAAAGGGACACAATTTCCAAAACATCTTCTTCCAGTTCTCATGATACCAAGAGGATAGATTTTTTGCATATTGAAAAAAACAAACAAAGAGAACTTGGGACTTTTCCTTATTAATCTTTTTAGGCCTGGTCACAGAATATTCTGACTAGGTAAATTAATTATTTAAAGAAGTGGATGCAGTCATTTAGCCAAATCTGTATGTCGACCTAGTTACTCTCATTTGAGTCTACCTTACAGACCTACAGATGTGTTGTAAAATAGACTGACAGTGCCTCATGCACGCACACACACACGTGTCTGCATCATAACCTGTCCTCCAACACTCCTCCAGTAGCAGAGGGACGCCTTGCCCACCTGTGGCTTCTGACTCCTGGAGCTAACCATCTCAACACAGCTGCCATTTCTCTCTCCTTTCATTCATTTGGCTCATCTACCCAATCCAGCTGCATTCAGAAGAAGGAAGAAACTTTGGTCAGAAGCTAACTTTGAGGTTTAGGACTTGGGGTCACGTGAAAGCGGGAGGACGGCGTCACCAAAAAGGATCAGCTGTAATTTTCAGACTGGTAAGACATCACATATTTTTGAATTCAAACCTTTCTGGAAATCGAGCATTGATTAGATGAGTTTTAAGATGGGGGTACTGATGAAAATATGGAAGTATAAATAAGTAAACGACATGAGAGCATAGCTGACACATAAACTTCCCTTAATGTATGCAGTAGAAAGTTATTAATGCTGAAAAACTGTGAGTTGCTAAATAAAACATTATTCAACCTCCTTTTTTTTTTCTTTTTTTTTTTTGCAATGCCCTTCCATCTGTTAGCCATTGGACACCCAAGTACCCATATGCTCTTTATGTATAAATCATCCAACACAACTCGTTCCCTTACAGTTCTCGTTGGTAAAACATGAATTTAGCAACCCCCCACCAATCCTTTTAAGGAGCAGATATTTCCTGCTCCTTAAAATATTGAGCTAATTTTTTTATTTATTTATTGTTTTTACTGTTGGAAATGTAGTTATTGTAATCTTCTGTCCTAATATGTATTTATAGGCCCACCCAAAACGGTTGATTTTAACTTGAACAGTTCTTGCATTACGGTAGTTGGGATTGTTTTAGCAATTAGAGTTATTCGGAACATTTTTTATGCTTCGGTCTTTCCTGTATTATTCAGTGATTAGGTCTTCTATCTGGTCTCTTCTCGTACACAAACACGCTATCCCTCATAATAGGGTTTTACAGATGGAAAACCAGAGTGATTGACTAATAAAAAAATAAAAAAACCTTCACATGCAAGTACAGATGCTCAGCAGTCAAAAATCAAGTACGCAAAGCATATCGACAGTACCATGGTTTTTGTTGGCTGTCATTTGAGCTGTTATCAAACAGTCAGCGACATGTGTGGGAGTTTCAGATGCAGTTGGGACAGTTTTGGCGACACTTTCCAACAGGAGGCTGTGTCTGCTGTTGGCTCATCTGCTGTTACGGTTTGACAGCTCATTGAGAGTTTCCCAGCAGGAAGCAGCAAAAATAAATGTAAAAAAAAGAAAAGACTAAATTATTGTAGATTATGTGCATTTACTGCCCTGTTTGTAGATTTTTGTTGCAACTATGTTACAGTATAGTCCTGCTTAATCTTCTCACAATAAATTCTGATGTGCCCTGCTCCTCCTGCCTCCTGACAACACGGAGCAAACATACTTTAACAAACTGACAAAAACTAGCAAAGAGTACCACACATATTGTCTGTGAATGCTGCATGTGAATAATTGATGGTATCAGCCTGCTTAAAAATGCATTGCCAACCTTTCTGTCGCACACAGAGAGAGGAAACAGTAATTAGCGTTCACATATGAGAGGAGACCCCGGCTAATGATCAGTTGGATAAACACAGCCACCTGCAAACAGCTTTTTGCTGTTTATTTATGACTCATTTCGGATTACAAATATGTTAAAACATTGTTCTGATAACTGTAATGCTTCATTTGCATCTCATGATCCGTCTAGCTTGGTTCGAAAGAGAAACATTTGCAAGGCTAATCTTATATGGGAATATGATGTTTGTTTGGGGATGGCAAAGAAAGTAAGAAAAGGAGAAGTTGTAGCAAAAAGGCCTGAACTGTAACTTCTAAACCAAATCTTTCGTTCAAGAAGCCTCATCTCAACCAACAACTCTATCGCTTATTTAAGTCTTATGTCATTGAAATAGTTCAAGATCAGTTAAGACATAAAGTGATTATAGATAGTATTATTGCATGGTTGATGTGCGGACTGCCTGAAACAAAGCCAGAATTGAGTAAAACCCCTGGAAAACATGTGAGGTAAAACTATGAAACATGCATTCCTCCATCTAATCTTATTTTGTCCCCAATTAAACCTAAAATCAAAGGTCAAAAACATGAATCAACTTTTTTATTATGATTATGCTTTTTGATGTTCATTTTGTCCTTCCCTTTTGGCTTACACAGTTGCACATATAGTGTCTTGTAAATAAAATAAAATAAAATCATACTATCATATTCCAGACATAAACATCAATCCATATTTTTTGGTGGGAATTTTGAGAAATCTCTTTGAGTTTACCACTAGCAGGGTACAAACAAGAATTTAGTCACATTTGACCAAAACTGAACTTTTTTTCTTTTTCCTTTTTCATAAAATTATTTGCACTGCATGTTTTCCTAAACACAGTGTTCCAGCTTTGAAACATGGGTGTGGCAGCATCATGCTGTTTCAAAGCTCCAAGGAATCTGGTGTGGCAAGAAACTATGAAACCATGCTTTAAGTGTGAATGTTCAGAGATGTTTAGCAGCAGCTGGACAAGTGTGCAAATTCTTTGTACAATTGCCAATAAATAGTAAATTTAGAGCTGATTATTTTAGCTGGTTGGAAAAAAAAATCCACATTATCAACCTTCGGTGAGGAGCTTCTTTTCTCTTTGGCAGAGAAGTTATTTTATTAATCTATAGAAAGGACACTAGTTGTTCTTAGCTGCCGACTTTTCCTCTGAACTTTTTTGAACGTTAAATCTCACACTTTGGTATTAGATGCCTTCAGATATTTCTCTGTAACACAAAATATGAGTTTTAAATGTATTGAAAACAGTTTAAATTGGGTGTTGAAACACTCAGACTGCAAAATAATTACAGTACATTTGCAGAAATGCAGTCTGGGTGCCAGCAGTTTTAATATTGTAGTAGGAGAAAATGAGAACACGAAAGTAATCAAAAACCTACTTATTATATTATTCTGAACTCAAACAGAAAGTGTGAAAGAATTTGAAGTTCTGTTTTATTTAGATAGGAGATTGCAACACATTTTATGTCCGGATCACAAGGGGCAATAAAGATTTTAATTCAGAGTTTGTCTTTCTTTCCAGAGTAAAATGACAAGAAAATCCCACACCAGAAGAGCCCTGACTCCGCTGTGCACAGAGATTAAGGTAGCTAACATCTCGTTAAACACAGATATTTGAGTATTTTGTCTAAATGTCTAAATATGGAATTTTAAATGAAACTGGCAAAAAGGTAAAAATATGATTAGAATCTGATAACAACACAAAATGGTTTATTCAGGATGACTAATTCTGAATGCGTCTTGTTTTTTAAAAGTTCTTCTCTTGGGTCTTACTTCCCTTCAGCGTCTTCCTCAGACCTTTAATTTTCCCTGATAGTTTGCATCTGTTCACAGTTAGGGCATTTTGTTGTTCGTTTCTCCCCCCACCTGTCAGTCATTCTGTCAGCATCCTTTGGTTAATACACCTGCTGTTACTTTTTAACACTCTGAATCTGCTTCTTTCTTTCCTTCTTGCGGGATATTTTCCCCCGATTGCTGCTTTTATACCTTTTATGATTGGTTCCCACGCTGTTACTTCCGCAAATCAGTAATTTTTCTTCATGTGGTATTTTGAAGCGGTTCCTGCTGTTACACAGGGCATTTTCTGTCAAACATGGCTGCCTCCAGTGTATTGTAGACTGCTTCTTTAAAAGCTAAATCCTGAAGGTTTAAAAAGCATGGACGTGCTAGATGTCAATCTCTTTGAATATTTTAGTCCAACAGCCACCCGAGCCACATGCGCCCAGTCATTAACTGGTTGAAAGCTTGATCCAGCCATGCAGTTATGTTTCAGGAAGATCCCTCTGGCTTCTGTAAAGCTTCATTTGAAGAAAGAAAGGCTTTCAGCAGTAATCCTGCATGGTGTCTTCCAGCTCCCTGGACTCATTTCTCATGAACCTGCTTCTATACAGAGCAGTCTAGTTGCCCATGACAAAAAACAAAACAAAACAAAACAAAACAAAAAAAAAAAAATATGCGACAGGGAAACATGGTTCGGACAAATGTCCAGCATAGGAGCTGGCTGCAGCACTCAGGCCCTTTTTGTTGATCTGTACGACTTTAATGCAAACGCAAACGAAAGCTGCTCCTTCTGAAGCATCAACGAGTCCTCAGAATCATACACAGTGTTAATCTTAGCCTGTTTAAAAGAATAAAAACTTGTTATTTTATCTCAAATATGTATCATAAGAGTGACATACATTTGATATTTGTAACAACTTACATTTGCATTATGTTGAGATAAAGTTTTACAATTAGATTTTTACGCTCTCATGCCTGAATGGAGAATCCTGTTTCATCCACACTGTTTCATACAATCTCAGTGAAGATCAGCTTTCCCTGCTTGCTGTTTTGAACTATTCTGTACTTAACTGCTCTAAGCCAAATTTGAAAACATTGACAAAAATAGTATAGAATTACTGCAATTTAGGGATCTGTAATTGCTGCAAAGTTTAAAAGGAATTTTTTTTTCTCCCAAGTATTAATTCATGTGGACCTCTGCATTGCATTGTTTGACATCAGAGCCACATTTCAACTACTCTGCTCTTTTTAAACCTCATAAGAAAGTTTTCATCGCTCTGTGTATTCTATATCAACCGGGAGCTCATCTGCAGGAAACTCAAATGCAATTCGATTTGGTTTATTTAAAAAAATGCAGATTCACAAAAGCCATTTGACAGGTCTGAAAATATTCATTGCTTTGGCAGAAATATTGTAAAATTACTGTCATATCAGTCTAATCAGATGGAAAGATTTGTAGTTGTTTTGAGTCAATACCCTTTTGAGTCAATACCCTCAAATTTAATCCTAGTGTTAAAACTAAAACACATTTTTTAATGCAGATTTGTGACACATTTTCTAAGGAAACCCAGTCGACTGCATTGAGTAACTGACTTTAAACAGTAAACAGTCTTGATTTCATTGCCTTTTAAATGTCATAGCTTTCATAATTTAATTTTTTGATTTGATAATTTGATTTGATTTGGTTTTTCCACATTAGTTGTCCAATGAACCGTTCGAATACAATGGATAGCGTGTCTCTAGTTTCATAGAGGTATGTACTTGTTATTATTAGCCATGACTCATCATTTTGTTAATAATGAAACTGACGGTTTAAAAATGTTTTACTTTTCTCCTGATTAAATTAACATGAGAAGAAATCTGACAAATTGAATTTTCCCGATCATGTTTTTACTGACATTGGGGAACAAAATAAATGATGGTTTGCAGCAACATTTTCATTATTGTCATAGTGATGGTAATACTGGGACATAAGATATTGTGTCATTCTGCTCTTGCTGTGTGTTTTGAACCCCTGATGTTTATTAGGTACACCTTGCTAGTACCGGGTTGGACCCCCTTTTTCCTCCAGAACTGTTTTAATCCATCATGGAATAGATTCAACAAGGTTTTGTCCATATTGACATGATACCATCATACAGTTGCTGCAGAATTGTTGCCTGCACATCCATGATGCAAATATCGCGTTACACCACATCCCAAAGGTGCTCTATTGGAATGAGATCTGGTGACTGTGAAGGCCATTTGAGTACATTGAACTCCTCGTCATGTTCAAGAAACCAGTCTGAGATTATTTGAGCTTTTTGACATGGTCATAAAGGTATGGACATGGTCAGCAACAATACTCAAGCAGGCTGTGGTGTTGCAACGATGCTCAATTACTACTAAGGGGCCCAAATAGTGCCAAGAAAATATCATCCACACCATTACACCACCAGCCTGAACCATTAATACAAGGCAGGATAGATCCATGAGTTCATGTTGTTGGTGCCAAATTCTGAATGTCGCAGCAGAAATCGAGACTCATCAGCCAAGGAAACGCTTTTCCACTCTTCTATTGTCCAATTTCAGTGAGCCTGTGCGAATTGTAGCCTTACCACCCTGTTCTTAGCTTATAGGTGTGGTCTTCTGCTTCTTTAGCCAGTATGCCTTAAGGTTTGACCTGTTGTGCATTAAGAGATGCTCTTCTGCATACCTTGGTTGTAATGAATGGTTCTATGAGTTACTGTTGCCTTTTTATCAGCTCAAACCAGTCAGACCACTCTCCTCTGACCTCTGGCATCAACAAGGTACTTTTGCCCACAGAGACTCGGCTCACTGGATATTTTCTCTTTTTCGGACCATTCTCCGTAATTGCTAGAGATGGTTGTGCGTGAAAATCCAGGTAGATTAGCAGTTTCTGAAATACTGGCACCAATAACCATGCCACGTTCAAAGTTACTTAACTCAACTTTCTTCCCCATTCTGATGCTCGGTTTAAACTGCAGCAGATTGTCTCGACCATGTCTACAAGCCTAAATGCATTGAGTTGCTGCCATGTGATTGGATGATTACAAATTTGCGTTAACAAGCAGTCGGACAGGATTGTCATATTACTGCTGGACAGAATTTTTAGTAAATTTAAAATATTTAGGTTAGAAAAAAACAAAAATCCTTGATGATAGTAATAGGTAAGCTACTGAAGATAGATGCATGGCTGTTTTGTTTTGGTCTGGTTTGATTTTCAGAAGAAGATGTCACAATCCTCAAATGTCATGCCACTGTCACACTGTACCTGCTTGTGCTGTAATACTTGAACTTTTTAATAATTTCAAAACAGTCAGTCAAGTGACTAAACTGAATGGACGCAATATGCAAAGATTGTTCTCCTACTTTGAAGCCATCAGACATTTCTGAATTTGGGCTCCCGAGGCATTTATGAGACATTCATTATCAAGATACATCATGGGTGGTCGTTCAGGTCTCTGATTAACATGTTTCAGCAATAAATGAAGTGTATTTGATAAGATCTTTATCAAGTCCAAGGACTCAAAAGGGCTTCACAGTACATTCAGTCATTCACACAAGCAGCAACTGAGACAGCAAGGATAGGGGTTCGCACTGGCAACCCATTGAATCCCCTATATCCTAACTAACTGGGTTGTTTGTATAAGATACAATTTTACATCATTCATTATGTGGAGAAAATCTGAACAGTTTAACAATAATGTTACTGTTGTTTTGTACAACTATGAGGAAAAAGAGAATCATCAAAATAAAAAAGTCACCTTGAACATTTTGACCTCAAATCACTCATATCAAGTTTTCAGATAATAATTGGACGGTTTTAGACGGCTTGTTGACCGTCATCATTAGGAAAGGTCGATTGCTGCCTTCGGCCCTTAACAAATTAATGTTTTTTCCGGCTGAATGATGAACCTTTTACTCTCCGTTGACCGTAGAGTGAACATAGAGCAAAGTGAACAACAACCAAAATGTAAGAATTTAATTACTGGCATATTTATCATCACATCGTCTGTTTAAAACAGTTAATTTCTACAGATGTATGTATTGGATTCAGCAATTCAAATACTTGGATAAAGAAAAGAACCTGAGACATGTGTGCATGAAAAATGCATTTGAAGCAGACAAATATTAGATAATTGCGATGTTTTTAAAGATGGCTGGGGGAAAAAAAGTCCTTTTGGTGTTGTTTTTTTTAGTGTTGTAGATATGTAGACGTCGTTGTGTGTAACTTGGAAACTTCAACTCAAAACACAGCTCCTTGTTATTGTGTTGTGTACTTTTTTAACTGGCAGATTCTGTTCTTTATCTTGTTTTGGGCATCACATGATATTCTGTCAAAGCATAAATCTGTTTAAGCAGATTTTTCATTTTTTGTTGCATTACCATTTCCATTATTCCTGGTCTACTAACATCTACCATACATTACATTTTGTTAGCTTTGCAGATGTGGGTGACAAAGATTGAAAATAGAAAAAAAACAAAAAAAAAACGTATGAGGTTAGTAACATATCAGGTTAGTAACCATGGAAACCACACGACACCACATAGGGGTGACTTTGAATAAACAGAGGAGCTGGTTTTTACTTGATAAGTCGCAGATCATATATAATCTAAAGTTATACTACAGTGAGATTTTCAAAGACATCTTTAAAATAAATTTTATTCCAACATTATCACCGTAGGTACAGTAACTAAGTTTGCTAGACATCTATATGCCTGGTACAACTACGACTGACAGAATTACATCTTACTCTGATAAATGGAGAGTTTAAATGTTTATATTTTAAGAAACATAAATGAAATGAAATGAAATACAAACACATTTTCAAATTCAGAGAATAGAAAATAAGGTAACAAATGCTGTTAAGCCTGCTCTTCTTTGCTTTTTTTTTTTCATTCGGCCACATTTGCAGTGTTTCTTATGTCAATGACATGTTTAAGGTAAAGTGTTTTTGTCACTTCTGTGGTTCTCTCCTATCTTTTTTTAGTTTTTTTCTTTCCTTTTTGCAAGTATTTAAATCAGTAAAGTCAATTTCAAAAAAGGAGAAACAGTTTTGCCTCCTCTTTTTATAGAGCAATTTTACCCTGACACTACGTGGCAACCAGATCCACTATAATCTTTGCCTAGGCTGTAGACAAGGACACTTTAAAAAAAGGATTTCCCTTCCAGTTTTATGCAATCCTAATACGCTGGTGCTCAAAAGTTTACCTACCCTGGCAGAATCTGATTATGATTAATAACACGGAAACCTTTTTCCACTCACTGACATTATCATTTCCTTGGATAATTGTTTGCATCCCTCTCCTGTTTATATAGTTCAAGTACCTTTTCCCCACACATCTGTTCACAATTCCTTTGCTATCCCCATTTCTCAGAATTAAGAAATGGCTGGATGAACGATGCAGGAGTCTGAGTGGATCCCAGAAACTCACTCAACCTTTATTCAAACACACTGATTACAAGAATGGTTACCTTTAGAGCCATTCAAACCTATTTTATTAAAGTTTTGTGCATTTTGTTGAGAATCACCAGGGTATAAAAGGTTTTGATCAGGCTCAGAAATTCCTCAATGATTTTGCAGTTTAGTGCTGTGTCAAAGTTGGGCCATTCATTTTATTCTGGAATTAAAATAAGTCTTATAGTAAGTATTATTTAAAAATTAGGCTATTTTCTATCACCTAAACAGACTATTCTGAGTAAAAGATGACTCACAATGAAAAAATAGCCGGTTTAAGAACAGGACAAAACACCATTTTATAAATATTTAAAAAAAGGTTTTGCTGTAAGTAGTAAATAGATGTTTTTCACTACTGCTAACATTTTGGAGCAGCTGACTTGTAGTTGTTTTAGTCTGTTGGGAAAAAAGATAATTAGTTATTTTTGTCAAATTTTCTGAGATGCAAATTTGGATCTTTTGGATATAGCAAACTTTTTGATATGCGCAAAAAAATCAAACCATATTTTAGTTGTATTTTATGAGTAATTTATAAGGAGTTCTCATAATTGTTTTTTCATTTATATTACTTGCACTTGTTTAGACATAACTTATGATTCCTGTGATTAAATATTTAACGGCCTCAGGACCATATCACTTTTTTATGTTCCCGCAAAAGCTGCTGCTAAAATTCAAAGTCTAAATTTAATTAACTGTTGCTTATTTTCTTCTGTCCTTCATTTTGAAGCTTAAGGCCAGTGGAAGGCATATAATTAAGCCATTACGAATCGAAAAACGTTGACAGTCAGAAAATAATAATTTTGCTGTGTTAATTTTCTTTTGGTTTTAGATTTTTAATTGAGTACAGAGTTGTTGAGCAGAATAGGAAGCTGACTGCTGGTGGAGCAACATGCTGCTGAAAATTATATAAAAAACAAACATGTGAAGACACAGCATTTAGTGTTCTTAGATATTTAAAGAAGCTCAATAACCTTTCACAAATTAAATAGTTTTTTTTAATGTTCATGTAAAACTGTTAATCATGAACAATTGAATACTGGAAGACATTTTAATGTTCTCTGGCTATATAAATTGATTAAATTGTCCAATATTTACAACATAAAGCACATTGGAAAGCTAATTCTATTACTTAAACTTTTTTTTTTTTTACATGATGTGAAATGAATTTAATGGCTTGTTACCAGGCATGTGTAGAGCTGAGTGATATGCTGAAGAGCGAAATCAGCAATCTGATACAAGGTGATTGGGGTGACTGTCAGTAGAGTAGTTAATCTTGGAATCAGCAGGTTTCAGCTTTTTTTTCTGCCTACCAATGTTTGCATGGGTGATGAATGGCCTCAGAACGCACTTTGAGAGGTCAGAAGCAAAACGGAAGTGGTATATAAGTTCAGTCAGTTTACCTTGTATAATATTTGTTATGCGCTATTCTATTTCATTTCAGTCAGAGTGTTGGAGAAGGGAATCAACTAAAGGTTTCAGTATAACTGCCCTCCAGGAATGAGGTGGGACATCTCTGCTTTAGTTTGAACAGGAAGCAGACCAGTACCAAGTTATTTCAATGCAACGTTTTGAGCTTGAAGTTGTGCAGTATCATGTTATGCTGAAGTATTAAGAGTGTAGTCTAAAGGAGCCAAGACCAGATACTTAAAAAAAGCCCCCATCATATTCTCCAACTTTTCAATTCAACTGCATTCGGACGACTGCAGTTGTTCTGGACAGAAAAATGTAAAATGCCAGAGAGGAAAACCTTATTCATCAGTCCAAACAGGATGTCTCCACTGTTTTTCACTTTAGCTGGTGATATAAGACTTTGATACAGCTGCTTCCTATCAACCGTTCTTGGGCCAATCTGAAGGCAAAATGAAGTATGGAGGTCTGTTCTTATTGAGACAAACAACCTCCTGGCCTTGTTTGTTGAGTGAATTATTTTGGTAGTATAGTGTATGCGTATGATTATTTTCCAAGATTTGAACACCTCAAAGAGTATTTGCTTAATAGCCGCAAAAAGGATGGTTGGAGGTTCATTATAAGCCACAGTAAGTATAAATTAATTTTAATTAGATGTTTCATATTGTGTTTAACCACAATTCTCAATTATCTCTGTCTTGGTATTATGTCTGTGCTTTGTATGTTTATGTTTATATTTATCTATTTAGTAGACGCTTTTATCCAAAGCGACTTACAAAGTAGGTAGTAGTGCGAAGAGTCTTGCCATAGGACCCACACTGAATGCTGTTCGTGTAGCCCAGGCATGGATTTGAACCGAGGCCATCAGTGTGAAGATTACATGTGGAATAGCGCTAAAAACAATGAGCAATAACACCTGGAACCTAGCTTTGTTTGATTGGAACAGGTGTTTATGTGCTTCAGCTGCCGCTGGCTGTTTCTACATGCCTCTCCTTCATCTGCTCTCCAACTGTCACTGGTTACCTCGTCCCACTCTCCCTGCTCTCATTCTTCAGGGGATCTCTGTCTAGCTTTTTCACTGTCTCTCACGTTCCCAGTCAAGCCGAGCTCACAAACACAAACACACACTGCCACATACTCCCAGGTGGTGAGTGGTTGCTTTGAGCAACTGCAACAATGTCCCTAGTGTTCAGGCACTGTCACCTCTTCTTACGTTCCCTTCTCCCATTCCATTATCTTACTTGTTGCATCTATGTCCAGCTTTTATTGCATCTCTTTCATCTTTTACTGTTTTTTATCTTCTGGTTCCATCTTTAGTTGTATTTTTTATCTTATGGTAATATCCTTGTGAATTCATCTGAAGACATTACTGAATTTCACACCTTTCCCTCGACAACTCCACAGTCGCTCAGCATGACAGTTTTTGACACATCTGAAGACTTTCAGTGAGAGGTGGAAGAGTGGATGAGGCAATAGAAGTCAGTTTTTATTTGTGATCAATGCCTGATCTGGTTGTGGGAGAGAAATTGAGGGTTTGATGGATTAACTGGTGAACTGTAACGCATGAAAAAGAGGAATTCTGGGTAGAAGAGGAGGAGGAGAGAGTGACATGGTGGATGAAAGCTCAGAGAGAAGGAGAAGCAGGAGAGAGAGGAGATGGTTTTTCAGAGGGAGTGGGTATTCAGAGCACAGTGTTCACAGACGGAGAGTGACTTGCTGATAGAGGTGTTTTTGTATCTCGGTCATCTTAGACCATCTCTACATTAAATTCAACAGGAGCTCTTCACTCTAAAGACTGCTCCCCTCTCTTTGTTCTCTTTTTTTATTCTCGCGCCACCTGAAGTCTGCTTTTTTTTAAACCTGTGCTTTGATTCCTCACCTTTTCTCCTTTTCACCCGGATCTAAATATTGCACCCCTGTTGCTGTCTCCCTCCCTCTCTGCTTTTCCTTGGTTCCCTATTTTGCTCTCTCTTCACCTCTGCGAGGAGAGAAAACAACATCAGCGGCTGAACCACAGTAACAGCGCATGCAACAGGGACCTGGGAGGACCTTCTGATTCCCCACCTTACGCTCTGATTCCTGGTCCCCTTGGAGGAAGGCAAGAAAACTGTAGAAATGGACTTGAGCTGGTGAAGAACTGTGTGGAAAAGGGTATAAAAGTTGGAGATGAAAAGGAACTAAGAAGACTGGACTTTCATTTTATCCAAAAAAAAGGACTTAACAAAGGAGATTAACACAGAGTATTCACAAGTACTTGAGACTTCAGAAAAGATGTCACCTGTGGCACTGGTCTGATTCAAGATCAGCCTCCTCATATACCTGTGGCTGCCCTACCTTTGAATAACCTTGGTTGAATTTTAACACAAATGACGTCCAAGAAGAAATTGTCTGAGCGTCGGGAGTTAAGGAGGGAGCGGGCGTTCTCCACTCGGGATGATTTATCTGTTGCGTCTGGAGCATCCGGGCCGGGGCGTCCCACCGCCAGGGGGCGTTTCTCAGAGTCATGGAAGAGGCTCAGCTCCAGAGGGGGCTCCACCAAGAGGGGGGCCCTCAACTCTCAGCAGCCACCGGTAAGATATTTCGAGGATACAGAGACCCCCTTGACTTGTTCCCTAAAGATCAATCAATGACAATGGTGCTTAGAGCGAAAAAGGACAGGAAAGACTTCACCTCACATAGGAGGATGTAAAGGCTTTGGGAAGGATTAGGAGATATATTGAGTTGAAGAATTTAGAAGAATCTTTTGTAAAGTCATTAAGTCAATTTGTGTTTGGGGACATATTTACTTTCATCGATCCTTCTTGCTTAACCATATAACATCTCTCTGCTTTTTGGGTTGACATTTAGCTTTCTTCTAGCTTTACTTCATCTTTAATGGTCTGTTTACTTAGAAATTAATTAAAATCACCTGACCCATTTTTGAGTTTGGTGTTATTTACTTCCCAACATCCCAACAGGGGTTGTAAGCTTTGTAGGAGTGATGAGGAACTGACTCTAGTTTTTTTTTTCTACTAGACCATAAAACCTGTTGTCTGGCTAAGACATATGATAATGATACTTCTTATCCATCCTGTCCATTATAACTAAAATGACTCCCTGAGGCTCGAATTGTAGAGATTAGAAGGCAATACTGAACAATCATTTGATCCAAGACAAAGGTAAGATGTGTCAACCTTTAAAAAAAATAGTTTTAGCTCCAGTAGTTGGTTTAATGTCTTGATTGTGCAGAATAAAGTTAATGTCACTTTTTTATTATTATTATTATTTGTTTATGCTAAACCAATTGGTAAAATTACTCTGCACTTGAAGAAATCCAACTTTTTAAAATATTGATTTTGTAACAATTATTGTTTTGGAGGAACTCACAAACTACATGTTTCTTGACATTCCTAGTAGTTTGAGAATCTTTCAGTGCTAGAGGAGAAAAAATGGCTTTGAAAAAGTGCATTGTTTAATTTACACATTATTCAAAAACCCAAATTTACTTATGAACTATAAGTTGAGGAAACTGTTCTGAAATTTTCTCTCATAAGCAGACTGGGTCCCCTTTTTTGTCTCTGTGGCTTCTAAAAAAAAAATGTCCGTGGTTGCTGAAGGAATGTTCAAACGTCTTTGCCATGTAAAATCCGAAAGATCCGGGACTCCATCAGCTCTATTTTTATAATGTGGAACTTTACTGATGATTATGGATCAAGGTCAGCATAGCAAAAACTGGTTAATATTTGGCAGCAACATCTGAGATGAGAGATGAGTGGGTTGAGAGAGATATACTCAATGGAAAGTTGACATTCTGTTGCTGCTTATTTGACTGTGATGATATTTTTGCTTTAATTGCTGTAGGGCTTTAGGCTACAGTTTCCTGTTTCAGATGTGCATAAAGAAAATTTACAAAAAAAACGAAAGTTAAACGCCTCAACAAGTAGCGAACCATTTTCATCTATGTCTCCGTATGCATTTATGTACTTTTTTGATGAAAGGTAAGCTAAAAAAAGGTCTGCTGTTTTTTTTTAGATATGAAGCTCAGACACTGAAAACAATGCTAGTCTCTAATCATTAGACACTTTTGAAACCGTTACAATACCCCAGTGTGCACGTGTGTTTGCCTACTTGTGTGGTTCTGTGCAATCTTGTGTTTGACTGAATCAATAAGATATAAGGGGGGGCAAAGAAATTGGAAAAACTGGAAAATTGCAGACATTTTAGAAAATCCAATACTGAGTGATCACATAATATAGGAATTGGAGCCAAAGGCATGTATGGAGAGAGGGATTTAAAAGCTCAAGGGAGAAAAACTACCTCTGTGCTTCAAAAATGTGACATTTAGGTGAAAATATGTGTCTGTTAATCAATGAAGCAGCACACGTTATAATTGTTTAGCCAAAGTTTGCAAAGATTTAGTTAGATTTCCCATTTGGATTTATTTGTAAACAGCCATGTTTTTAGGATTCATGTTTAACTTTATCTAAAATCGACAGTTAAATTTGGATTAACTTTTTTATCTTCCGTGCTGTGAAGATCTTTGGTATAGGAGGAGTAGTAGTGATCTAACATTATATATCAGCAGCGAATGTCAAATTTGACAAGAAAATAATCACAGAAAGGACAATTCAAATGTTCTTTAGCATTTTTATGATAGTAATCACCATTGTTACTGCCGTAGGTGCAAAGTAAGCTAGTGTAACATAACAGCTTTGTGTGTTGCTTCCAAGAAAGAAATCTGACATTTCCATTAGACTGACAGCATTTCCAATTACAACATGTTCCTTAACAGACAAAGGTTAGCACTTCCAAAGGATAAAACAGAGCCCCTTTGCAGTACTCTGGTCAGTCTTCCTGTTATCTAATCAAAGTCTTGCCCTCGACAAACATGTTACTGAAAAAGATCATCATTCTTTGATTAAATTTAGACTCCATACTGATGCAGATATACTTAACTTTGAGATTTTTTCACTCTATATTGGATACCTTTATCAAATTCTAAGCAGTTATGCTGGGTATGTTGTTTAAATAATAAAAGATTCAATTTTACATGTCAGCACCCATCAAGGTAAAATTCACTGCTTTTAGTTATTCTGTGGGTTGCATCCTGATCTCACTCTGTTTTGTAGTTTAATTTTACTCTATTTTTGTTGTAAATCTTTAATTTTTTTTACTGGCTGCAAGTAGGTGTTATTATCTTCTTGGATCTTCCCTTCTTTGTTTACAAAAATGGGTAGAGTTTAAATGTGTGATAGCATATCTTAGTTTGTGCCTTTCTCCATGTGAAAGCCCTGCAGTTCATTGCGCCATCTGTGCTTCACAAAGACCTTTAAAGAAACCTGCTATCATTTAAATAAACAAGTACAGTTTTTTTTTCTTTTCAAATGTCTGTGCTTTGCCCACTGTGTTTTGTAAAGATTCTTGAGATGATCACGTCACACACTTCTAGCTTTATAGTTTAATTTGATTGTTACGAGCTTAATGAAAAATGTATAATGGAGGCTCTTTGGTCCAGAAGAAACAGTTGTCCAGCATGAAAGTAGGACATCAAAAGCTCCCAAAGCTAATTTGGTTTGTCTTTCTCATTGTTTATCAGCTGTGATTTGATTAACTGTTGCTCATTCTGTGTTTCTTGTAATATCTTTCACTTTTATGAGGTAAAAATAACAAGTAAAAATGTAAAAACAACACATGGCTATTAAATTGAGGTGCAACTGTGATCTGGATAGAAGACAGTTTCCAAGGTAATACATATAAAAACATACCGTCATTTTCTTTTGTCGCTCTCTGATTTGAATCATAAGTACACAATAAGCAAGTGTTGCTGAAGAAACAACACAGCCACAATCATGGATTATAATTTTATTGCATTTAGAGCACATTACGAGGCATTTAGGCATTTAAAAGTACAACATTGTATGGTGATATGTTGAGCAATGATAATAGTTTGATCCAAACTTTGAAAAAGGTTTGATCGATTTAAAAACGCAAAGTATCTTAACCCTTAATTTTTTTTAGTCATAACTGCAAACCCTAATTGAACAGATCAGATTACAGGACTTACAATGCATGGAGTTATTTTTTAGTTTCATTTTATTTGACAAATTCTGCTTCTATACTTGTGGCATTTATAATTAAAACACTAATAATGTAATATATTATAATTACTAGTAAAATTCAAAGGTAAGTATTTATTTAATCACAACTGCTACTGTATGGACGGCAACGATGAGTGAAAATAAGGCTTGTAAAATAATAGTACAGTTCCTGAGGTTTAATGCATCACACACAATAAACTCACTTGGTGATAACATCATTTAAATATAACCTATGAGGTTATACTTGAACTCTATTATCATTTAATGAATAAAAATGAAGACACAGTGGAAAAGATGCGTCTGAAAATTTGTGAGGTCACACCATTATAAAAGTCGTCAGCTCTCTGCTCTCCGTCATGTGTGTCTCTGTGTGGCTGGGTTAGAGAGGGAGCGTGAGCACGCCACAAAAGGAAATACCTGAGCATTGACCTTAGAGAAGCAACTGAAGCCACACATTAATCTTGAAAAGATTACACGGCCACTTCCAAGGAATTTGGAATTTGCAATTTTTGTTGTGTTATATACTCATCAACTGTGTGATTATTTTAGTCGGATCCTCATTAAAGTCTGAATTTATTTAACGAAACAGAAGGCAGAAAAGATCAACAAGCTTTTTCTGGTTTCTCTGAAAACACATCATCACAACAGCTTTTAGTCACTGAGTACAAGACCCGGTAAATAGTTATTTAAAATATTACTTTTGTTCTCCAAAACCTAATTGTAAAATAATGAGGTAATGAGTTGTTGCTGTTAAAACGGTTAAAAGCTTGACCAAAGTGTTAATGCCTGAAGGACTTCTTGCCTGTCAAGACAATGATCTAGAGACTGAAGACAGACAACTTTAGACATTATCGAGACAGCTATAGTGAGTAGTGTATTAAAGGGTTTGTTTGTTTTTTAAATCTGATTTTATGAGGGTTTTTTTAGGATCACTAGGATGCATATACAAAGATGTGGGACTAGTCTGGTGTCATCATTTTGAACAAACCTTTGTAAGGACTCAACCATTGGATGGAGTGAAAACAGGTGTTTATTCAGTTTTCATTACTGAAAACAACCCACACTTCTTCATTGATTTTTTTTAGGGATGAAGCTGATTTGCTCTCTCTGTAAAAGTAGTATTTCTTAAAGTAATTCACAAACCTTTTAGCACTAAATACAAGAAAGCACACAACACTAAACACAAGCAGGCGCAAACATGGCCAAAGTTACACCATTCTGGGGTATGTGTAAAGGATGTGCAGATTTTAGGTCGCTGCAGGGTGCAATCCTAGAATTTGTAGAGCACAAAAAAAAAAGAAAAGAAAAATCAGATGCATAAAATCATGCACATGCATGTGTCTGCTCACCTTTCCTTCTTACATCCCAGTTTGCATGAAATAAAGCGCAGTTGCAGGTTCCGTGCGGACCGTCCTGTCTCCGACCATTAATAAACATGCAAATTAGTATAAATGCAATTCAGCTTTCACCCTTTGTAAGCAAAGACATTAAACAATGCAAGGAAAAAAAATGAGCTGAATGTGAAATTAAAGTGTTGGTTACAGAGGTTGGGCCATAAAAAAGGGCATTTTTTAGGAAGTCACTCCTCTGGTAGTATTAATAAAATAATTTAAAAAAAAAGGGCAAAAGGTGGCGAAAGCCATTAAAGCGGCAGAAGCTGAATTGAGATCACAGGCTGGTGTGAAGATGAGGCTTGAAACTGTTTGTGTTTCAGCCGTAAATGGTGACCTAGGGTTAATAGAGCTAACTTCAAATGAAGACAGAATGAGTTGCTGCAGGGATTGGGGAGAAGGACTGTTCCTGAAGTCTGTTCCAAGCAGACTTTAAACAGGGGCTTGAGGTCTGCTTGGGTTTAGCATGGTCGACGTGCTAACTGTTTGCAGGACACATTTGCACATCACAAATTAGTTGAACATTCATTGAGTAAAAATGCTCCAGATTCACAACGGCAAATTAATTTCTAGAATGTGCCCTTACAGCAACGTGAGTGCAGTTGATACATTTCGATTACATTCAGAAAGGAGCTTTTTGGCCCTTGTCTTTCGTGAATGTGATTCAATTTGCCTCGGTTGTAACTTTCATGAAAGTACGATACATATTTATCATCAGATTCTCCCCAAAATACCTGGACCATTTAAATATGGCAATGTTGAATCTTTTTTTTAATCCCATATGAGAGATAAATCAAAATGTCATACAAATATGCTTTCAGAAATGTAACCTTTACATGCAAGCAAATAATCTTATTCTCTTTTATAAAGAATGAGCATGAAAAACCATTCAGCTTCCAATTTGTATTTTTCAATGGCATTGCATAGCTAAATCTCAGAAAATTTAACAACCTTTTAAATTAGCATCCTTTACGCATGTGTTGAATGTACTTTTCTTTAAGCCCACATTTCTGTATTGTACATGTCCAACATAGGTCTGATATTTTAATCTTATAAATAACTAAATGTGTTTTTATTAGCTGTAAGTGGAAAATCCTTGAATTAACATAAAGAAAGGCTTACAAACATCACTCTGTGTGTAATTGGTTTAAGTAATTTGTTTCACTTAATGAATGGATTTACTAAAACAAATTAACTTTTGATTTGCATTCTAATGTATTTAGATGCACCTGCAAAAAGGAATATTTCCCCTTGGTAGTTTGAAAAACTGTTTCCAAACAGCACCGTTTATAAAAAACCATCTGTTGCAGTTTAAGTACTGTCCGGAGCATCCCAGACTCTAAGCTACTGTACTTAGGTGGTGCCACATAATTTCATATTTCTGCCTGCACAGAACCTACATGTTTATTATTACTATTAAATATTTTACAGGATCTCTGTTTATATCTGGATATTAGCCTCCAACCACACAGTTTAAATATGCATTTATCAAAAATATGTAGGATTGTGTAAACGTGTCAATATTTACTCCACACATTCTTCTATAACTAAAACATGCATATAAAACAGCAATACTGTCATATTCTACAATTTTTTTAGCAGAGGTGTTGGTTTAATGTGTGCTCTCCAACTCTAGAGCTGGAGCTTCACTTTACCTTGGCCAAGTTTTTTGCAGCATGCAGGATGCAGCTTAGTGCCTGTATTTTTCGAGCCTTTACTGTATTTTTCGTGCACTGCAAGCCTCTATGTAACCAAAAACAAATTCCTTGTATGTGTGAGCATACTTGGCCAATAAAGCCTGATTCTGATTCTGTAGCATAACTTGAATATGAATTTTAGGTCTACATATAGTCAACCGGAATACAATTTATTCAATTTCCAAAACCAAAACAGACTCTGGATTAACCCACGAGATAGATCAAGTCCTTGTGTCCGAGCAGCTGATCTACTGTAACTATCACATTCTCATTTGTACAAAGGTAACTTAAAGGAAATCTACAATTATTTTATGGTTAATGGTTAAATCCTAGATTAATGGATGAAGTTAGTTGTGCCGGATATTAGTTTATAGGTTTCGTTTTTTTGTAACTTTGCGGTACAGACATCCATACATGTCCTGACATACTTGATTAAAACATAGGTTAGATGTTCACAAGCTTGTTTATGTACTGTTAAGGGATTACAATCTTCCTTAGGATGTGACATCTTGATTTATGTTGATTTGTCTGCGGTTTCATAGAAACTTCTGTACTGACCTGGAATATGACTAGGTAGAGATCTTCGTTGCCCTTTAGCAGTTTTTTTTTTTTTTACTTTCACGTGGGTGGACCGATCTTGCCCTGGCCTTATGTCAATTCAATCTAAAAGTTAAATTTAAAATATTTTTAGTTTGCATTTATTGTTTTATCTTGTTTTTCACTAGAAAAATTATCCCAAAAGGCGTGCTTTGTAGAAAGAGTCAGAAAGGCTAAGAAATTGCCGTCGTTTAAATCATTGACCTGGAGCATATTGTAATTACGGTAAATTAAGCAGCCAAGGCAAAAAGGGAGAAGGACCAGTGGGTGGCAGTTGGACAAAGACAAATATGAACTCTGGACATGTCTCTTCCTTTCACTACCATCAACCTCAGCACTAAAAGAAACAAACCATGATGGAGTGCCATAAGATTTTATTTTCATCTCATTTCCCCTGTGCTGCTTTGAATCTCATTTAAACTTTGTAATTGGTGTCTCTTCCTAACTATCATGTGCATTTCTGAGACTTTCATTTCGCTTTCACACCAGTGAGTTAGAACAGACCTCCACTTTTTAATCGTCTTAATCCATGTTTGAGCCTGAGACTGGAGGTGCGCTTAAGCAGGGTATTTGACTGCAGTGATGCTTCGATGCATGAGCATTAGTGATGAAGTGAGGGTTAATTTATAATTCGTGTTAACAGTAGCTTTGGAAACAGTTTGAAGTACCATGCAGAGTTTGTTTTAAGCAGGAAACAGTGGGAGGGCTTGCTGATAAGACAAAGCGTCTTTAGGCCATTATTTGAGTGGAATTGTGTTTCTTTTCGGAAGACAGAGGAGGAGATTGAGACCTTAGTAGGTACAAGTATTTAGTTAATTGAGCTTTGTGGCCTTACTACGTTTGTACAATTTGGGGAAATTCTATGAATCATGAACTTTCCAGCTGACACATTAAAAGGGCATGTTGAACTCTGGCCATTTAAAGTCAAAGAAAGCCAGGCTGCATGCTTTACTTTTGTTCCTTTATTCAATGATTTGCAAACACACTTCACTGCTCGCCGATGACCCGAGAGTCTTTATATGTGAAAACCAGGGTGAAAATGTTGGATGGATTGTGCTTTCTGACCTTAAAAAGCATCCGTCAGTGATGCTGCAGTTTGACAGTAGCTGACTTGTTTTGCTAGTGAGTTTGCCTGCTCTTTATGCTATTGTCTGGTTGAACGGCTAAAAATAGAAAATCCCGCAGTCTTGCAGATTTTTATTTTGTTGTTTGCAGATGCATCAAACATCTTACTTTATTTCTATAATTTTGAAAAGGCCAGATAATAGGACATGCACATGCATTCCCTAAATAAGGGATCATGCAGTATATTTATAACTTATTTTTTCATGTTGCCAAATAAATATTTTTGTAGTCTCTCCAGGTGATTTTATGGGAGGTGGAAATTATTTTGTGTTTCTGTAATTGTCTCATTCCCTGCAAGAGTTTTGGATCATTTACTATAATGGAAACATAAAAGAACAGTTTTTGCTAATGAATAAAAACTGTAATGTTCAGTGACCTAATTAAGCCAGACAAGGTCATCAATACTGTGTAATTTGAATGTTTACTATTCTTAAACACAAAATAATGATCTTTTTGCACGTTATATACAAAAACTCAGTAAAACATAATTGGAACTTAAACATTTTTAGAAAATGTATTAGAAATTCTCTAAGCAAGTTTTACATATTACATTTTTTTTATATTTTTGTAGAACTTCACAATATACTCATAAGGTATGGGTTACTTACTTTTTGTGCATGCATAAGAAGCCAGACCTTACACTTTGAGTACATGTCAAAACCCCCTAATAGTTTCACCTCCTACACCACACAAGTAGATTTACAAAGAAATGGTTTAAATCAAAGTGTTTACTTTTGTGATAATAATCCTAAATGAAAGTCCATCCAATCTGACACAGCAGAATGGTCACAGATTTCATTAGATGCCTAAAGCTGGTAGAGTCATTCAACAAAAGACTTGGAGCTGTAAATGTGGTTAAAGCGAGTTTCTACAAAGTGGTGACACCATTAGGATGAGTGAAAATGGTCAACCATTTTATTTTTTCCGAATTTTGATTTTTAAAGTTATTTGTTATTGTATATCTAAGATACAATCCAATACATTTTTGTGTTTTTCTAGCACTTAAATTCAATGGGATGTGAATACGTTTAGAAGGTACTGGAGCTAGAAACAATCTGAAAAACAATTGCATGAATTATGCTATTGTAGGGTTCTCTCTCTGAATATTTTGCATTATGAAACAGTAGCGTAGGGTGGAGTAATTCAGACACAGCATTGTACATGCCAAAGCCATATATAGCATCTCACAAACAGACACTATTGCAGTTGCTCACCTTCTGGATTTGTCAGATTACCGGCATGTAGTCCTGATCAAAGCTTTTCTAAAACCTTTTATGAGCAGCCTTGCTCTGAATTTCCTCTGCTAATTTATTTTAGAGAGGAATAGAAGTGAAGAAACAGCAGACAAAAATGTCTTGAGTGATGGTCAGTCATGCCTGGCTCCATTAGCCATCTAATGTATCTTTTGTTTGAGCCACATTAAATAAATTTTAGTTTTCCAAATATTTCTTTGTACTAAAACTGAGCCTTATCTAAATACAAGCAGCCCAAATTCTGGATTCATGTTCCTGTGGTCCAAGGGGGCTGATGAGGGTCAGTGCGTCTTGCATCACAAAAAATACAAGACTGCACACACATCCAAACCATTAAAATGCTTCACGTGATAACTACCTTCTAACTCCGTTAATCTGTCACTATCCCCTGCTGAGCACGCATGTCTCATCCTGTAATCCAAGTTGAAACCAGCTAAACATAATTGGCTTGTGCTCAGTGACTGAGTTCGGTTTAGATATAATTTTAGGCTTAATAAAAGTGGTTAATTTTTTCTGAGAGCCGGCATGACTTCACTCTAGATTTTAGTTGGAAACACTGGGATTTACCTTTTAAATTTGAGAACATTTTAAGTAGAAGAAAGTAGAGGAAAACATTCAGGTTTGACTCATTAAGCGTTCATTAAATATATAATTAGGAAACATTTAAAATTAAGGAGCATCTTTTTTTTAATTTAAATGTAGACATTTTCTACTAATGTAAATGTGTTATTATTTAGGATTTAATAGCTTTAATCATGTTTCTTGTGTTAAAATTATTCATGGAACCAAGTTGAGGTTTTGTTTGTTCCAAACATCGGACTAAATACTTTTCTTATGGAAGGTTTTGCTTCCGGTTTCTATGCATGATTCTGTTAGAGTTACACAGAGTACTGATGAAAGAACAAGTTTGCTTTGAACAAAGAAAGAAGTGTAGTTTGCAGCACCAGGTTGAAATGAGTGACTGTTCATTATTTTGGCTTCTGACACTGAGCCATGTCTGCATTGCTCTGTTGACTCAGAAGATTAGATCGGCAAGCACTAAAGCTAATCTGGAATTTATAGATTTCTTTGTGCTTGGTTTGTGTGTGCTTGTGAGTGTGTGCGCACATTTGAGATCTGGGCTGACACGGACTTAATGGAGGTATTACCAGGTGGGTACTGCACCGATCTGCCTGTCTGGAGATAGAAAAAAAGAGTGTCAATCGAATATAAGAGGCCCAATCACAACTGTTTTTTTTTCTTGAGGCGACTTCACCGATGGATCCCTTTTATCTCTGACATGCAAGACATGGTTGCAACAGATATCCTTTAATTTGTTTCTATTGTTCTTAATATTAAACTTTGACTAAATACAATCTAATTAAATAAATATTAATACAGGAAAACAAAAGTAATTAAAGTCTCTAATAGAAAAAAATGTAAAAAATAAAATAAAAGCTAAAATGTAACATAATTTCCATCCATCCATCCATCCATCCATCCATCCATCCATCCATCCATCCATCCATCCATCCATCCATGCCTAGGCACACAAGCACTGAGGGATTTTTAAAATAACTATGTAAAAAAGTAACTACTCAATAAACCTGATAGTTGGTTGTGACGTTACCTCACCTATTAATAAGAATATATATTTTTCTGGTCAAAAATGTCATAAAACTACTTTTTTAAAATGTTTTTGGAGGGCTCAAGTCATAAGCCTCCTAACTGTGAAGACATCTGCAAGCGTGTCAAAATTCCCTCCAGAATGTCATATGACAAATTTAAACATTGCTATTGGCTTTCTAAGGAGTCCGTCTCTCTTTCAAGGCTTTACATGTTAAAACTGTAGGTACTGTGTGTGTGTGGAAGGGATTTATTGGGTTTTTTGCCAAAGGGCAACATTGTACCATACAGGGTTAACTGAAAAAAAGGGCTGTGGTGCCTTAGAAGTTGTTACAGGTTTTTTTGTGATTGAATTAATTAATCATTGAGTTTATGGTTATTAAGTGCCGTCCATTCTATCTACCACGTGAATTTACAGCCGTTATGATCGCCATGTGTTTATATTCCTCCGAGCTCCAATAACAACAGGAGTGAGGCACTAAACGAACTGTACCAGCACATCAGTGAGCAGCAAACAGCCCACCCTGATGCTTTTCTCGTCTTAGCTGGGGACTTCAACCATGCAGACCCAGAGTGTGTTTCCCAAAATATACCAACACATAAACTTTCCAACGCACTGGACCATGTTTACACTACCCAGAATGGAGCCCACAAAGCCCTCCCCCACCTCGGTGCCTCTGACCACATCACTGTTATGCTAATGCCAGTCTACAGACCAGTGGTTAAAGTTACCAAACCAGTTCACAAACAGGTAAGAGTGTGGCCAGAAGGGTCTTCAGAAGCACTTCAGGACTGTTTTAACCCCACAGACTGGAATATGTTGAAACAAGCTGCCACCTACAACAACACCACTGATCTTCCAGAATACACAGATACTGTCTGCAGCTACGTCACCAAGTGTGTTGATGATGTAACTGACCTCAAGACCATCACCGTTCGGGCCAATCAGAAGCCATGGTTGACAGGGGAGGTTTTCAGTCTCCTGAAAGATAGAAATGCTGCCTTCAGAGCTGGAGACCAAGAGGGGCTGAGGACAACTAGAAAGAACCTATCCCATGGCATCAGAAAGGCCAAGAGGCAGTACTCCAGGAGAATAGCAAATCGCTTCAGCAACAGCAGAGATACGCGGAACCTGTGGCGGGGGATTCAGAAAAAACTTACATCCCCCTTTATCTTTCAATGCACATATCACTTTAAACTATCTACAGATAATTTTTTTTGCACTGCCGTCGGAGTTACACCGGTTTTCTTTTAAGATTTCATAATCTGCACTGCCACTTTAAATACTTAAGTTTTAATATTGGGACTTGTATTTTAAATTTTTCAAGTAGTAATTTTTACATCTATATTTTTCATGTGTCAGGTTATATATATTTGCGCTTCAGTGTGTGTTTATTCTCATTTTATTCTTATTCTATTTTTATATTCTTTTTTTTATTGCTAATTAATGTTTAATGTTGCACCATGGGTCAGAGAGTAACGCAATTTCAATCCTCTGTGTGTCCTGTACATATTGACTTTGACTTATTGAGTGATTTTGACACGTCTGCCACGTATGATAACGGCTTTCCTCATCTTACTCAAATTTTATATTTCTTATGGAAGATTTCGACATCTTATGCTCTATAAAAGTAAGGTCTGTATTCTGCATGGTTTTGTAGGGATTACATTTTAGCAGATAAACTGTAATTAAATAAAGCTTTATTACCTTTCTATATAGTACCAGTTTGGTTTGGTTTTATTTTTTTATCATGAAATCAGTTTTTGTAAGCCTGTTGTATTAACTTCCCTTATCTTTCAATGATCAAACGCATCAACACATATATACACATATATATTCATCCATCCATCTATTATCTAACCTGCTTATCCTTGTGGGGTCGCATGGGTCTACTGGTGCCTATCTCCAGCTTACATACATTAGTTTTCACAGCACTGCGCATAAGGAAGCATGAAATGTTGGTTCTTAGCTTTGAAGCGGATAGTTAGTGAGAACAGGAAAAATTGGATCCAAAACTGGAGATTTTATAAAAAACAAATAAAAAAAGGTAAATTACCTTTGATTATGTATTCTCATCTTAAGTGACTTCAAGCACTATTTTAGAGATTCCCCCAAATTGAATAGCCTGTTTCTCCACAGAGCAAATTTGTATTCAGCAGCATTCTAGCAAAGGTCTACATATTTAACTGAGCTTTACAGGGACTGATGTCTTTCATTTTGGTGACAATTTCTTCTCCACTCACAACAGTCGCTCTGCCAGAGCCCAGATAACCTCTAGAATAGAACATGTTGGAGGCAACCTTGAACCTAACCTGAGGCACATCAAAAACAGATACTGCGTTAACAGCAGAGAAAGTTGCACATAACACTTCGCTTCATTTTCAAACCCATCCATTTTATACATCTGGGATCTTAATTTTAGACATTTTAAACTATGCTTACTTGACCATAGATGTTCTTGAAACATTAAAAAATGAGTGGCTCCTTATGAGGAGATTAAAGTTTTCTTTATTATTACTTTATTTTTAGGCACAAATTAAAAACAGTCTTTTTGTTGATATGTTTATAGGGTAATGTTACCTTATTATAACTGTTATGGAACCACAATTTCCAAAACAGCTGCAGTTTGTCACTTTGCTTTTCTCAAGCCCATTTCTCTGCCTTCTCATTGCCTATTTTTGTTCTCACTCTTCTCTACTCTTTCATCAGTTCTAAAATTTTTCCTGTTGGGTTTCAAACTAATACACAGAACAAGCTCTTTTATTGTTTGATTGTGCAATTAAATCATTTTTTTTATGAAACTTCTTTAGTCATGTTGTAAAAACGTAACAAATTAGATTACCATATTATCAAGTTTAGTTACAGCTGATCTGAGATTGTCTGTTTGCAAACTAAAGCACTCAAAACACAGCTGTTGTTTTTTCACTTAGTCCACAAAAGCAAGACTATTTAATAAATATGTGATTTAATAAATATTTATATAATTAGTTGGGAAATGCACCTGTGCGTACATCCTCTAGAAAAACATGATATAATTTGCTGACAATAATAAATAGTAGTGTAGTTATTGTTATATGTTGATTCTGTACTGTACTGTGTTGTATGTGAGATGAGTGTGTCGTGTTTATTGTTATTTGATACTCTGTAACCCTGGCAAAACAATTTCCTTCGGGATCAATAAAGTCTGTCTTATCTTATCTTATCTTATGTTATTAATTGCTGTAAATCCAAAATACCTTTCCGTTGATTATTTGATGAAGGTATGAACTATATTCAAGATGTTATGCAGTCATGGTATAAACAGTCATCTTAATGTCCTTTCCTACCACAAAAAACCCACTTATTTTGCCATGCTAGAATGTATGAGAGAAAGACATCTGCAAGAAATTACTTTTTAAAATACCATTTTGTGTGTATATGTTTAACTACCTTTTACAAGTCATATTGAAATTGGCTGATCTGCCTAGAAATGTTTATATACATTACACTAAACCAAAGAGTACACAATGCTTTTCTGGTGCTATTCCTCAGACATATAATTACCTATAATGTTTAACTAAATTATAGTTGTAAAAATATTTATCATAATATATATAAGGTAGGGGGCCACTTGGTCTTACAAAATAATAACTAGTGGCTCTTGTTCATTATTCAGCTACAAAAACAATGAGAGTGTCCATATTTGTGCCACACTGAGTGCTGCAACTGGTGGTGCATGATTGCTCTTTTGTAATATCCATACGCCTACACATTAACATAGCACGAAGCAGGCCTTACTGTAACTGACTAATCTCTTGTGATATCTCTTCTAACCTTGAGGCATTTTGAATGTTAAAATACAAAAATATTTTTATATAGTTGACTTCCAATTGTAGTGCGATGTACTTTTTAAAATCTTCTGCATGACTTTTGGTTGAATGACATCACCTTTTTATTCAACACTTACAAATGAATAACTATATCAGGGTTCCTAAATGGTCTACAAGTATATGTTTTAGTATAAGCCTTGCGTTCATATTGCAACTTTGTATTTTTCCTTTCAAAATGGAACAAAATGAAAAGAGATCTCTGGAAAAATGTTTAAAATGTGTAACTATGGCTGGATGGAAAAAAGTATGGGTACACTGAAATATTTTTGTATGAAAATTCATCAATTGTCATGATGTTCCATCAGTATAAATGACAAACATACTGGAAATACTGTAGAAAAATTCAGTTAGGGAGCTAATTTCAAGTGATTATAGAGAGAGTAGTTTGAGCTTTTTCCTTAATCAGTTAGAGAGTGTAATGCTGTTGGTCTTTCATGTAAAGTATAAAACTTTTAATTGCTAGATCTTAAGTTTAAATTCGAAATGTAATGTTTCACGATTAAATGTACAAGTATTCACACCATATTGGGTTTGAATTTAACTGAACAAATTGTTGCTCTTCTGCTGAAAAGTGAACCACTAACCCACTCTTAGGTCTTTTTTGGCCTGGATCAGGTTTTATTCCAGAATTCCATATATTTACATAAATCCCTTCCTACTTTCTGCTTCTGGCTTCCCTGTTCGCCTTATTTTCTTCGTTACGTGTGGTAAACGGCAAACAGGACTTCTTATGGCTTTCCTTCAAAAATGACATTCCCTCTGCCACTCAGCTGTAAAAATATATTTGTGGATTGCATGACTATTAGCTTTTTTATCTTACACTTCTCTAGAGCTCTTGTGGGATTCTCGGCTGCTTCCTTCATTATTGTTTTTGTGGCCCAGCCAGTCATTTTATATGGACAGCCTTGTCTAATGTTTTATACTTATTGTAACTTTTGCATGATAGTAATGAACAGACTTCAGTGAGAAGTGCAGTTCAGTTTTTGTCTAATCTGATCAGAACACCTTCTACATTGTCCATGCAGGTAAACGTTGTTAGGCAAATCAATCCAAATAGTAACTAAATGTTACAACCAGGGGATTGTGGTAATTTGTACAAATGAACAGCTCAGGTGTTTGGGATACGAACGTTCCTCCCAGGTTGTTATTTTTTATTAGCATCAACTTCTGACTCTGTTTCCTCGGACTCATCTGATAAAGCTGCTGGTCGCCGTCAGTCATCAGTTTGCAAGGAACGTTGCAGAGTGTCAAAGATACAAAAGGAAGACCTAATTTCAGGTACGTTTGTCGTTTCTCCGTTCAATTTGGAAGTGTACGGATAAACTGCAACCAGATTGTGAAAGATTTACCCCTTCTGAGAGAAAACAAGTACCTTTGTGATGATGCTACTACTGTTGGTATTACCTACCAATCACAGGAAGCTGATCAGTGTGTGGTTGTTAGCTGGGAATGAGATTGGTGATGAGTGTGATGTTGTTCAGAGGAACATGCTGTATACATTATTACCCACTTACACATGCATGCAAATTAGATTATTTTATAATACAAACTCAATCATAGTCATCTTTGCATCAACTGTCTGCCTCTTTCAGCTATAACTTTATTCTCCAAGAATGTTTAGGCCTAGCTTTCTTCATGATAGATAAGAGGTGGCTTGGCCACCATATGTTATGATAATGGAGAATGACTAGTAAAAATCACCTGCTACATAACTACATAAAAAGCAAACTTTGACAGTTACTGTGAACAAGTGTGTTGATGTGTATCTGTAGTTCCATCCCACAGCCTAATAATAATTGCGTCTCTCCAGATGGAGGAGTGTACCCTACTCAGCAGATGTCTTCCTGTCTCTTTGGGGCGAAGGGAGCAGGGGGTCTGTGGGTATGTGTGTGCAAATATGTGTTTGAGTGCACATGAAGGGAAGTATTGACCTGTCACTTACTGAGCATCCTCAAGGGAGCGCGTCTCACACAGAGGAGAAGGGGAGGCAGCCAAAGGAGATAAAGGCTATTGAGGGATCGTGAATCCAGCACATACGGCTTTGTTAACAACTACCTTTTAAGCAAAGCGCTGACAGTGTCATTTTCTACGTGTCCACTTGATGGATTCAGCACATTATAAAAAATTACAATCCTGTACCACTACTGCTTTTAGCAACACATTTTTTCAACACATTTTTTTTTTCTTTCTGCATAAATGGGAGTTTTCTATCGGGCAACATTTCCTGCAATTAAAATCTGTGTATTATTGACATGCTGATTCATTTGATGGCTGTAAGTTTTAGTTTAGTGAACTACTTGAATTAGAAAAAAAGCCCCATCTATTTGTGTAATGTGTTTTTGAATCCAACCCCCTTTACTCCATGTCTTTAAGGAAAAACCTGTGCAATCAGTGACCGTTAGAAACAATGTAGTAAGAAAATAAGAGTACAGTATAACTAAGACTTAATAACGTCAGAAGGGCTCAAGGGAAGATGAGCTAGGATGGTTACGTTAACTCTAGAGGCCATGGAGGGGCTTCATACAGAGCACTTTGTTTCATGCAAATATGCAGATGGCCCAAAACAAACCATTCTCATCTTCGTAAGAACTGTGGGGAATACTTTTCTTCTGCAGGGACATCAATGCCGGTCATATTTTCCAATAAATGATCTAAATACAGCAAAACTCTGTGCTAGCTGCAAGAATCTGATAAGGCAGGTTAGGCGGGAAAAAAGTTACCACCCAACTGGCTGGGGTCTGTGGAGTGGGTGTTAGCTAACTAGTTGCTCTGTCAGGGTTCCTTCCACCATCAAGAGAAAGCCATCAGGTGCATGCCAACACCATGGGTTCTGAACCCACACTCATTTCTGTGCTCCCAATGACAAATACGGGCTGTGTTGGTGTCAAAAGTATCTCAATGATAAGTTCTGGAGGAGTTGTCTAAAAAGATTTGCAAATGAGGCTACAATCAGGATTTTTTGTCTTGGTTTACCACCACAGCTATTGCTACACTGAAAACAATAAACAAGCAAATTAAAAAACATAAATTCGAAATGATCTTTCAATCGCAATGGCCTTGTCAAGCTAGCGAGCTATCCGCCTAGCCTCAAGATCACAAATGTTCATCTTTTACACTTGCATGATCAGATGCAATCAAAGTCAAATATACTACCAGACATTTTGCACAGGCATCACTATGCCCAGGAAAGAGCAGCAAGAACAGACACTCCACCTCCGAGAACAATTGTTCCAACGTAATGGTTCAGACAGCCAGAGCTACAGTGTAAACATAGTTTACACCAAAGCATATTGAGGTGTTTAATGAGATTTTACCAAATGTAAAATTTCAGACTTACAAAGACAGGTAGAGACACCCCCAAAATATCCACAGCTGCAATTGGAACAAAAAGGGACTTCTACAAAGTATTGCCAGAGGGGAGCTGAATACAAATGTACACATGATTTTCAGATTTTTATCTATAAAAAAAGGAAGGAAAAAATAATGTTTTCCTTCCGTTTCCACATTTTCAGAGCTTCTGTTGGTTGTGTGAACCTTTGCAAGGCAAACCACTTCTTTCAAGAGTTTGTAAATTCTTTGTTCAAAGTAATTTTCACAACCTGAAGTGAGAAATGCATCACAATACCAAATAAAAGGATCTAATTTTTATTCCTCACATTATTTTTCTCTCAGTTTTAGGTCTTTCTTTTTAAATTCCTATAAAATAACGTCATAGTCGAGATGTTTTGTTGCTGCGTAGAATGAAATGATGAGATATAATCTTATTCACACTCTCTTTTTGAGACGGCATTTTTAACACGATTTGAGCCAAAAGATTCAAATTTTCAATGAGCAATCAGCTTCACAGCAGATGTTTTTTTCATGACTGACAGGTGGAAATGGGCTTCCTTCACACTCCTGTCATGTTGCAGATAGGTAGTGTCACACGGTTTATCTGAAAAGATGTCTCGGAGAGTAAAAAAAGCTCCAGAACACCCACATGCTGTTAGTGGATATAAAACGTGTTCCAACTCTACCAGTAAAACCTACACCAGTTCTTAACTAGTCATCTGTCATGAGTAAATTATTCTGGCATCCACTAATGAACATATTTATGATTTTTTCTTTCTTTTTTTGACATAAAGCCACATAAATTTGCTGTTATGGTCCCACATTAGTGTGATTTTAGCCCCCACATGAACTGTAACACACATATTTTGTGTAACAGTTCAAATAAACCTAATTATCTTGTACTGGTAACTATATCCACATGATTTTTAATGGTTGTTCATTCTTTTTCAGTTCAGTGCTTCTACATGAACATGTTCATCAACAGTTCATGTAGAAAACAATTTACCCGTGCAAACACACCTAACCAAAGGAATAATACAGCCTCCACAGGACAGTTTAGCAAACCATCAGGCTTAAATTGGACCTCTACATGCTTTGCAGCAGCAGCAGCCTCTCACTTAGACACAATTTGCACCCATCTGTTTTCTCACTTCTAGCAAATTGCCAATCACTCCAGTTTTGACTGAATCCCTAAAAGCTATTAGGTGAAAACTTAACATATCTTATCTGGGTGGTGAGTTTATTTTCAATTGTTTTAGCCAAAACTGCACATATAGAGGGGAAAAGGGGTTTCTAAAAGAATAAATATGGGGTGTGGTAAAAAAAAGCGAAGAAATGCAACATACCACAGTTGATTATCTATATGCCAGGTTTTAAAATAATAGTGCTTTATTTTCCATTATTGGTGCTATTTTGTGTGTTAAACATAATAATGTTGGTGGAGATTCCTCCTACAACAAAAGAGAAAATGGTGGTGGTGCTAAATGGCCCAAAGTATATTACATTACATGGTGGAGTGAAAAAAGACTGATTAATGATGATTGTGAAAGATAAGAAGATGCTGACGATGTGTCACAGAGGAGAGATGTTACTCTGTTGCTGTTCTATGTTTTGGGCACTCCGATTTAGATTCCCAAAATAAATGACCCATAAACTACATAATGGTAAATTGCTGGTACTTATATAGCGCTTTCTGAAGTCTCACGACACAGCAAAAATTCATATTATATATTGATTTTATTAAGAAGACTGTTTTTTTAATAGTACAGGAATGCATTGCATGCAGAGGAAAAAACATGAACTCTCAGGCATTTCCACAAATCAGTAAAGGATGCAGTAACAGAAGGATTTGACGGATGGGAGGAAAGAGACAATCTGTATAGAAAAGCCATAAAAAAGAGGTAGGCTAGGCAGGTGGGACCAAAGCAAGGAAAGAAACCACACAGGGAAGGATATAAAGGGAAAAGTAAAGGTTACAAGGGAAGGAACAAAGTTATGAAGGAATGACACAAGAAAAAAGGTTGGAACGATACAATATATGCTAGGAAGGACAGGAAGTAGGACACAAAGAATGAAGAGAATAGTGTTAGAAAGAAGAACAGGAGTTAGAAAAGATGTAAAGAACACTCCCAATTTTGGAAATAAATCTATTGAATTTCACATATAGATGAAAGTAGCTTTTGTTCTAATTTTTTCCATGGACCAATTTTTATTCCTCAGTAGTGACACTTTATTTTAGGTTAACTAGTCAACCACACAAACAGTAAGATAATTTCAGTTTAACAGAAAATGTCTATAATGATTCTTTAAATGCTCAGTATCTTGTTGTATTCTCTTTCTTTGTTGAGTCTAAAAATATAAATTAAGCCTTAAGAATCTGTTTATTCTCCATAAAAAAAAAAAAAAAGATAAATAATTTCTTGATATTATGCTGTTAAAATTATACCTTAATTTTTCCAAACGAACACATCAAATGCATTTTTTTTATTCTGAAAGCATATGTAGATGGATGGTTTTGAACTGTTCTACCCATAAAAAAGACAGTTTTGTTGTAGGGGATCATGTGGAGATGATGATACGAAGAAAGATTCATGAAATCAGGAAATTTATGGACAGCTCTCAGCATCACCTGAGACTGCTTTACAGCAACAGAGTGCCTTTAGTCAGAGGCCCTACAGAAATGCTGTTAAACAGACTACTACAGGAGATTGTTCCCATCAATAGCATCTCTTTGAAGACAGTTGAAAAACATGATATTAACAACATCGTATTTCCCTTCATCAAATCAAATATTCGTTCCTGAAGTGTGTTCACATTGCATTTTATGAAAACAACAGTGTTTTATAATTTTATTTTCTAAGGTTTATATTTTATATTTAGTGCAAACTCTGTCCAAATGCTGAGCGGTAAATTACTGTAAAACAATTTCTTAATCCTCCAATGTAAAGTTCCCAGCGAGAGACATTGATCAGGAGAAAATTAAATCCAATATCATCCTGTCAAGTCTTGTTCTGTGCCACAAACTGAGTAGCTTTAAACGTTGTGATAATTGGTACAGCCATGAAAACCAAGAGGAGAGAACAATGAGAAACCATCTGCGTTATGTGTTTGTGTTAAACAGATGCCCTCTTCTGCTGCTTGAGATTTATACTAAGCTTTTATAAGTGCGAGAACACTAATCGGACTCCCTCTGTCAAATATCCTTTAAAAAAAAGGCAGACATCTGCAGTCTGTTACAAACAAGAACTGTATATGTGGTTTTGTTCAGTTTATGCCTTTTGTTTTGTTGGATTCTGTTGCTGAGAAATGGATGAGAGTAATGTGCACTTGAAGGCTGCCATCTAGGGTCCAGATGCGGTCAGTGCAATGAGCTGTGTTCGCTCAACCATTTAATAGAGTAAAATGGAAGTGTGAAGTGGAGTGTTAGGGGGAGGGAAGTGGGGCTGACATTATTTTTCCCCCAGATATTTTCCTTCTTCTTCATGCACAGAAACACACTCTATGTTTGATCTAAAAGATGGTTCAGAGAGATTTGGAGCAACCGCATGGCGGGTGATGTGGATGCTATTGTCAGTGATTATCCGTCGGTTAGAAATACCAACTAAATGCAGGATGGTGACTCAAAAGAAGAATTAGGGCATACATTAATAGACTGGAATTTTTTTGATTTAAATATCAAAAAACCCTTTTAAACTCTTCATGCGGTGAAGGGGAATTATAATATATTGGTTAATACATGTATAATTGTATATGTATACTTTGAAAAAGGAAGTTCTTTATTATTTGAAATCCAGACTTACTGCGACAGAATGATGGGGTACAGCAGGAATTATTGATTTACATTTTAATTTTGCTAAGAATTTACAGTAAGAAGGTAAAATTTGTCTGTACAGACTTAACGTAAGGGTTTGTTGAGGATAGACACAAATGCAGAGACTGGGGCGGCAGCTGATGAGGGCAAAGATTTATTCACAACACAAAACCACAGGAATCACAGAGCACAGGAAGATGGCGAGGAGATGCGAACAGGAGGCACAAGGTAAGGTCATAGGGGATCCAGCCGTGTGTGAGAGAATAAACCGGGTATATATACACTGGAGTGTGGGAGGTGGAACAATGAAAGAGACTGGTTACATAATTGCTTGCACCTGGGAATGTTAAAAATCAGGTGACTGAGACCATGACACTTAATTTTTTGACTGAGTTAAGGTAATCGTCTCACTCTGAAATATGAGGGCTTGTAGTTGTCTGATATAACAAGATAGTCAATCGTTTCTCTGAACATGTCAAATCTGTCACGAGGACCCAACTTGTCTTTAAATGTGTCTATTACTCAAAACATAAATAAACATGCGCATTTTCTTAGTTTGATATACAGTCAAACATTTACACCCCTAGGATCCGATTTCTGAAAGGACGGTCTCTGACAGTACAATAACCTTGTTAAAAATAAAGGATAAGAATGGTCTACTTTTATTCCCAACCTTTCTGGTAGTTTTAGGTTTGTTTCATGATGTAGCGATGACCTGCAGCAAAGGCTGAGGTTTCTGAAAGGGAGCAATGTGCTTCTCTCCAGGAGTTCCTGGTGGTCTTGAAACCTCTTTCTGTATTGTGCAAATTTAAGGTTCTCCCTGCCAGATGCAGCGAAGCAGCTCCAAAACGAAACTAATCCCACTCAACATTGCACAGTAGATGTCGTGGTCTTTTATTTTATTTTCTTATCTTATCCTTCTGTTAACATGAAGCCAATTTAAAATGTATCAATATGAAAAGTCTAGTTTTGTCTCGCTTTTTAAACAAATATTTTCTTGGAAGCATGGTTGATTGGCCACGCGCTGGATGATAAACTTTCTTACATGGAGCTTCTTAGGGTTCAGAATACAATAGATGTTATGATAAGCTTTATAGTTTCATTTATATAAGCAACGGTGGATATTTGTAAAGCTTATATCTGCTAATACACATTTTGGTTTTTCTTCCTTTTCTTCCTTATCACTTTAAGACGGTATGAGAAAAAGACTCACAATATCTTTTGCTGGCTTTTTAGTTGTGAGTGTTAACGATGTAAAAGCCAACAAGTCATTAGTTATGTAAATTAGAACGGAAAGTAGGAGATGTCTTCAGGCCATATTTGGGAGAGATTAGTTGATTTAAAAAAGTATTTTACAGCACAAAGTACTGATTGCATATTTATGGTGTTGTCATAGTTAGAAACCTAAAGTCAAAAGAACAGACATATGTGTGCTTCCTTTACCCTTCCTCAAATCTGCTAATAATCTCGTTTTTACCCTAAATAAAGCAGATATCATCCTGACATGTCATTAATAAACAAGTTTCTTTTCAAAGGATTTCTTAAATTTCAGTTTTTTTATTTTTGTCTTTAACAGAAGATTTCTACGTTCAGCGTGTCTATCTCTAACCTTCCTTCTGATCACCTTAGTCAGGTCTCCCTAAATCGTCTTGATGTGTTGCAATCATCAGTACCAAACTATAGTGTCACATGTTGTAGCGCCGGTGATAAAAATCTGTCTTTTTACCATAATCTTTGTAAAATGAAAAGCAAATGTAAAAGTGTAAAATACAAAGATAGATTCTTACACATAAAATAGCCATAAATATTCTTCTGTTGTTTTTTGTTTGATACATTATGTACTTTTAAACGCAACCATAAATGTAGGAATTAAAAAATAATAATTTACGCCTTGAAGCATATGTGCCTAACCTTCATCTGTTCTCCACTGAACTGAAAAATCGTGAAATTGTACACGAAATGTGTTCATGTATTTACTGACCCAGAGTGATGGGAGTTCCTCATTTGATTCATTTATTGAATTGGAAGAAATAACAGAGCTAATTACTGGGCCAAAATCACAACTGTAACCTCTGGCTGACTGGCCGGTTTTCCACATGTCCTTAGAAAAACCAAAATCAATAATTGTTCTCAAAACTATTATTTATCACATTATGTTTTGGAAATGTGCAATACAAGGACTACTTACAGTTGTTTTATTGTTTCTTTTTTTTAATAAGCTTAAAATATTATTTCGTAAAACCAAATTCTGATAGATACATTTTCCAAAGTGTTTTGATTATTTAATATAAAAAAAGTTGGAATTAAAAGTCAATTAATAAAAATGTGTAATTCAGTGTGACACATTTTAGTAAATGAAGGAGAAGAGAGGGATGCAGGATAAAAGAGGGATGCAGGAAGGCATTACAGAAGATTTTATCCAGAGTGACGCTCACATAATCAGTCCCGTCATATGTTTCTCATCCACTTTTGAGAAATTTCTGCATAATTATGGTGTCTCACATGCATGATTCTAAGTAGGTCGCACTGCTCTCTGTCGCTGCCGCACCAACTTGTTTCATGTGCTTCCATCTTCAGCCTCCATCTGAAGGCACCCTTTAAAGGCAGAGCTTTGACTGTCCTTCAAACCATTTCCACTTCATCACATCTCCTCTTTCTCTTCCCATTCTCTCCATCAGTCCTCCTACCACTGTATCTCTCCATCACTCCTTCTGTTTCCATCTACAGAAACATTCTCTCCTGCATCCTCTCTCCTGTTTTTTAGCTGGTCCATCAGTTGTACTGGATGTTCTTATTTTATCTCTTTTTTTCATTCTCTCTCTCTCTTTCTCTCTTCCATTTTCTTTGTTTTCATCTTGGAGACGGGAGTGTGCATGCAGCCCCAAATCTAAGTCTCTCCTCTGCTTATGCACTCTCCGCTACGACCCTTCTTCCTCTCCCCTCTGCGCTTTACCGCACTGCTCACATTTCAAATATTCTCTCTCCACATCTCCTTCTCTTCTCGACTTTCTCTTTCTCTACCTGCATCTCTGTCACACCGCAGGCTTGCATTTCAACTGGGCATTGCTGCGCTCTGCTTTGACATTTGGAGAAAGACTGTTAGCTCTGGGGATCTTTTCGCGCCACGGCTGAGCACACTCCAGCTTCTTGCAGAGGAGGATTTAACTGTTCCTGTTGCACCAGGTTTGACTTGCCTTGGAGTCCTTGGATCTGAGTGAGCTGGAGAACAGGGGAGGACAGGACGAGGTGGAGAGGGGTGAGAGGTTTGCTGGCTTGGCGGAGTCGGGGCTTCAAGGTGGTGGCAGTGGCGGCTGATGGTAGCCTGTCGAGGGTCATGCCCTGGGACTTGCACGTTATTTGTCAGTTGGAGTTGGAGACCCTCTCCCATTTTTGCGCCCCTTTGTGGGGCAGAATTAATCCCGGTGCCGGGGAAAGCCGCCAGGCACCAGTGGCTACAGCTTGAAGAGTGGACACCATGAACCAGCTGGACGCACCAAGACCACTTAACTGGACCATCAGGAAACTGTGCCATGCAGCCTTCCTGCCATCTGTGCGCCTTCTAAAGGTAAAAAAAGAGAGAAGAATCACAAGAGAGCAGAGTGGAAGTGTGCTAAAAAATAGATGCCCAGGGAGATGTTGTAAAATATGTCAGGCAACCCTAGCGCATTTATTGCTACTCTCCAAAAAAACACAGCTGTTAATATTCATTAGTGCGAACATTAAAGTATATTCTTTCTAAGGAAAACGTGTTTTTTAATCAGTGAATGTATGGCCACAAATAAAGGACGGCTTGTAGGTATGATTCAGTTAAAAATTACAAAAAAGTGGGGCAAAGCTGCCAGCGCAACATTCTATGAGGGGAGCTTAAAGGGCTAAAGGAGCGGGGATGTGCAAAGAGTGCCGGGTAAAAATGGAGACAGGGAAACACTGGAGGAAAAGGCTAAAGAGATTCCCAGAGAGTGGGACAAACATGAATGAGGAGGGTGAGGAAAGTGTAAGGGAAGGAAAAACATGACAAGATGTAAGGACATTACAGGGTAATTATGAAAAAGTGCGGAGACTTTAAAAGCTATTATGTGAATAGAGTAATTGCTGCAAGATCTTAAAAGGAATGTCACGCTGGAGATTATTGACTGGAGCTACAGTAAAGAAAAGATGTGGATAGTTTACATTAGATTCCAGTAGAACAGTGGTAACAAGGAAACTCTCATCACATAATAACGCTAATAAGATAATGACAGCCTTGTATCTTTTATTTCAGTTGGAAATGTTTAGTTGGCAGACCGTTGTAACGTCACAAGTAGACTTGTATCATGGGCATCATGGGTATCTTTTCATATTCAGAAGTCTTTTGTCACTTCCTTTAATCCACAGTCACATTTTTGTCACTTATAGGGATTTGTATCCTAAAACCTAATCTTTGCGCACCGTTGTGATTTTATAGGCCAGTTACAGGCACTCTTTAAGGAGGGCTATTGTTAGAGGTTCTGAATACCTCTTCTTCACTCTCTTTTGATCTGGCTTTATCAAAGTGCCACACAAAGCAATGTTGCTGTGATGTTGAACCGCACAACCACAGTGCTTCGGCTCATGTGTAATGCATTTGCATTTGTATGCTATGGTTAAATGGATATTGCTGTAAAATTTTCATTGAATCCGCACAGTGGGTGGAGGGAGTGTGGATGGTAGCTCATGCTGCAGAGCTCAGCATAAAGTTTATATTTCTTTTATTTACTTCTTTTTATTTAAAAATATTTTTTATGTATTGTCTTATTTGGTCTAATAAGCATTGAAAAGAACCCTTTATAATAATTGTTTTCTCTATATTTTGATTATAAAAGGTATAGTTGTTGATGTCATGGCTTTGTAAGCTTTTGGTTTAAATACCCACACATGCTGAGGCGTACTACATAATTGGTAGGCTGTGCAGACTTGGCATATGCTGGTGTGAATAGTTGAGCTTTCATAAGAGAGTTGGGCGCCTTGGTGTTGCATTCGAAACAATTCGATGTGATCACAACTGAGCATTGTCCTGTGTGGATGTCCACTTTGAGTCCACAATGATACATCCTCAAGGACCACCCTGGAGTGACGCACGCCTGAGTCGAGTATGTTGTGGACATTAATGTAACTTCCTTAGGACACTGCAAACCTGTGGATGTAGATTAAGTGAAACTCCTCAAACACACTGCCTCTTCGTGTGACATCAAAAAACAAAATTCAAGTTAAGTCAACATATCGGGGAGAACTGTAGATCTGCTCAAGTCTGGTTCACTGTTGTCTCCAGAGGCCTGAAGGTTTGACATTTATCAGGTTAAACAAATACACTGAAGTATAAAGACCAAGGGAATTCCCAGCTGTCATGCCGTTGTTGATGGGAACCAGTCCAGTGTCCCAGAGATGATGGTGAAAACAAAACTCCTTATAGAACCTGAAGACAGAGTCTCATTGCTCTTGATTGGCTAAAAGCAAGAAGCAATTATAATAAGAGCAAAATAAAATTTCAGTTTGTAAATGCACACTGTTCAGATACCCTACTCTTTTGGGTAATGAGATGGTTGGTAATGAGAGCTGCAGGCTCTTGGTCCATATTAAATCGCTCCATTTTCGTAACACGACCTGGATGGCTTTGCCCACTTCCTTCACTAATAATGCGCCGACTACAATCCTAAAGTAGTGCAGAAAAATTATTTGATCATTCTCAACTCCTCCATCTGTTTGCTGATTGGTCTAGATGAATTTAATCCTGAGAAATCAAGCTCAACGGGTGAAGTCCCACATGGAGGACTGAAGGGAGCTGAGAATTGATTGTTTTTTTTGTAGGAAGGCAGATGAGTTTCATTTGTTTGTTTGTGAGGGAAAAAAAGACTTTTGGTTTTATTGCCTAAACTGCTGAGAGTTTTTTTGTTTTTATTTTTTTTGTATGCCAACTGTTCAAAATAACAAAAAAGTGAATGTGTTTAGATTTGTAATGAAGCAGGAACGAGAAATGAAAGCAGGGACATATTAATTTTTCAGACAACACAATGAATCAACAATAAAGAATCAGTTTATTTATACAGCGCCAACTTACAACAGAAGTTGTCATAAGGCACTTCACAATTAAAATCAGAGATTCATCATTACAAATCAATTTGAAGCAGTTTCCAATCTAGGGAAAATGCTAAACATGTAATTGTCTTTATGTTTCTTACTGCTTTTATGGATATTTACATGATCTAACCTGTTAAGTTGTGGTGATCACCCATTCGCTACCACAATAATTTCCGTGATTTTGCTCATGTTGGAGTCCAACAGACACTAAAGTGGAATGTTTTATGTACATTTAAAGAGGATAGATACATACACATCTGCAGTGCTTGCATAACTCTTCCTGGCTGTTTTGCTTTCTTTGTCCAAAGATTGTTACAAAACAGCTCCATGAATTATCTTGAATTATTCAAGAAAGGCTGTCAAGACATTTTTGACCTAAAATGTTCCATGAACTAAAATATTTTACACAATATGTTGATTCATAGTTCCGATGCATGTTGAATTTATCTGAGTTCACCTGATGAATAACCCTAAATGAATGATACCGCTGAACGAATGAAAAAAGACAATCAAAGAATGATAATCTTTAGTCTCTGTTAAGCGTGAGGGGATTTTCCAGAGATAAATTAGGCTGCCATAGAGAAATTAACCTAATACCCTGCCATTATTGTTGGACACGTCTGTCTGGCAGACACTTTACTTCCAACTCTTCTCACCTCTTACCTGCCATTGGCTGCCAAACGCAGACTCGCACTTTTGTGTGTCTCTCAAAATTGTTTACTGTCATCTCCACAGAAGAGAAGAGGTCTCACAGATTGTGCGCACTTCAGTCAGTGGACACGCATGCCAATGAATATGTGCTTGTTTATAGGGGTCCTTCAAAGGCAGTCAATATTGTAGCTCTGGTCTACTCACTGTTGTAAAATAAGGGCAACCTTCTATGTTTATACCTAAATAAGCTGTAGGAAATCAAAATTTATTTCACAGGAAAACAAGATACCTAAAGCTGAAGCCCCTTTTTTAACACCTACTCCTCATTGTTAGCCTTGTATCCTTCGACTCTAGAGGAAGTCGTGTTCAAACTGCTTCTGTGGAGTAGGGGGGAAGCTAAGTCGTCTGCAAAACCACACAAAGTATCTATTACATACAAAAACCACTGTAATATATAAATTTAAGTGTTCCAATAATGTATGGATTTAAGATCGTACTTATTACCCCCCCCAGACACACACACAGAAATAACTAAATTTAAGTTAAATAATTTTACAACAACTAAAATTTTAAATTTTAAAATGTAGATTTAACAATATATTATAACAATATATTTTATTTAATGTAATTTTGAGTTTTTATTGAAAAACTACAAGTTATTTTAAGGGGTGTGGCAAATTAATCATTTACATTTGTCCAAAAAGAGGGAAGTTTGCACTGTAAAGTAAAGCTCTGGCAGCATAACATTGAGTGCGTGTTTTGATGCAGGAGAGAGCGGTGCACTTTACATGAAACAGTAAAAAATGAAGATTTCACGAATATTTCACGAGTGTGATAAATTAAAAATACCCCAAGAAAAATGGCCAAATTTAGCATTAGCAGCAAAGTGGTTAAAGGACAACAAAGTCAAAGTTTTTGAGTAGTCAAAAGGAAGTCCATAATAAAGCTCATAAATATATTTTTCATATGTATATAAAATTTTGAAATAGTTTTGCACACTGGCAGCAAGAATAATGAAACATAAAATATAAGAATATGCTGGACCCATCATTGCATGGCTAATTCCAATATTAATAACTAACCTATCACTAACTTTAAGTCTGTATACAGTACAAGGACTGTAATGTAAGAAATATTTTCAGGAATTTGTATTGTGATAATATTTTGTTCTTTGCTGTTTTTTGCTATGTAATGATAAACCGACATTAAATCCTAACATATATACCATTTTTATAAAAGACAATACAAAATTAAGCCTTTGATTTTGTTTAGACTAACTTTTGACAGATAAACAGAATTGAAAACCTTTTTTCATCCTTTCATTTGAAACCGTTCTTCATCTGCTTTTATCAAGTATTCGGAGTTTAGTAATGATGTCATCTAAATCTATTGTATTTTATTTTTTTTAAAGTTTCTATCAGGCTATTTTTGCCCTGCAAATCTCGAGCCATAACATTAAACTTAGAATTAAAATATCTGCCTTTGTTCTCTTTGTTAGCTAAACTATTTTAAGCACGTTCTTTTGGCTGTTCGCTTTGTGATGTCTGTCTCATTGTGTTTTTCATCACCCATCTGGCATCGTACTTATTTTAGTGCCGCTTTGCCTGCTGTCTATTAACATAAAGCATAAATAACTTTCTGTCATGTTGAACATACACTGGGGGGTGGAATCTGTTGCTAAGCGGTGAATATATTTTCAGTACTGCTTAAAATAAAGCACATTTTGTTAAAAGGTAGTCTCTTGCAGATTTTAAGTTATTTTAGCTTCTAGGAGATCACTTTGCTCATCATACACCTAAAATAGTTTATCTTTAAATTAAATGCAGAGACACAAGTTGATTATAAATTGCAAAGGATTTTTTAAAACACAGATGCCACTAAACAAATATTTACAGTAATAATACAGTAAGGTAGCTATAAAAAAACACACAAAATAACTGCACAATGGGAAACTAGCTAATTTTAAAACCAATTTTTTGCTTTGTTTGAAATATCATTACTGAATAAAACACATAGTGATTTATTAGTGCAGTTAATGTGGACATTAAGCTCCTTTTTTAGTCTCAGAATTAGATTTTGTTTGAATAAAAAGGCTGAACTAATGCAAATATAGACAGCTGGGATTCTTCTACAGTAATTGTAAAGCTTTAATTAACTGATTGCATTTTCTTTTGTTTCATGACTTGCATACTTAAAGCAAAAAACAGGCCTTCTCTAACGTCATTTTGGTTAATTATGAAAACACATACAGGTGCAGTTTAGTAAATTGCAGAATTGTATGGATAGTTTATTGAAGTAATTTATTTTAAATTGTGAAAGTACAAATAGAGTGATGTATTTGAAGTGTTTATGTATATTTAGTTAACAACTAGTAATTATTACAATTAATTTGTTCCTCAGAATTTAAAGATCACAGTAAACTAAATAGCAAATATATTATTATTACAGGATTCAAATGTTATGCTGATTTTGCAGCATACTGTCAATATCTCCTTTCATACATAGGTTACGCCGTAAAAGGCAATTGAAATAAAAAAGGGATTTGATCTAGTATTTTATGCTATCATATGAAGGGAAGGTAGCATGGATAAAAATGCAGAAAAAAAATACACATAAAGGGAATAATATTTATTTTAAGAGTATTTTTGAAGCAAACTATATTGAATATTATTCCAGAGTTATGACACCCCCCCCACCCCCCAATACAGTTCCCTGCTGAGGTCCTGTGCTACTCATCTCCTGATCAGACACATAACTCCTTAATCTCATAAATTGTGGTTTGTTTGTCAAATACTTGTAATTCCTGGATATTGCTCCACAGCCATAAAAAAACCTACAGGTACTGCTGATAAGTGTTTGCTCAGGCAGATTTACTAATTGCAGTCTCTCCAGGGCCTTTATGTTAGAATTTGGCACAAATGTTTTCATTGATATGGAGTCTTAGGGAAACGTGTAATTGAAATCTGTCAGATGAGCTTTCCTTGGCACTGGAAGACCGTAGCAAGTCTTCTACAGGGCCGAAACCTACTCTTGTGTTAGGCTATGATTGACCGGGGAAAGAAATGCCAAAAAACTGTACTTCCCTTCAGGATGCCATCATGCCTCTTCTCCTGACTTGAACAAACAAACATGCCTAAAGCGAGAAAAAGAGAGCATGAGCTTCACCTGATTTGGGTAAAGACAAAGGAGAAGAACGAACAGGATCCTTGACCAAGATTGATGAGGTTTGAGAAAACAATTGTAGTTCAAGCAGGGATTGGCGGTTTGATTGACTAAGCCATTGTAGACAAAGAAGCTAACTTGTTCCTGAGTTGAGTCTCTCCAGACTACGACTGATTGTTTTATTTTCTGATAGCTTAATCCCTAACAGCTATTTGCTGTGTTGAGTCCTGACTTGTATAGCACTGCATTTCAATAATGTCCTCTCCATCTTTCAAGGTTGTTTTTATTATTTAGCTGTTACTTTGGGTCATTTAATGATCTGGGTTTTTTACTAGAGAAGCTTCTGTTAACTGATTTAGCAGGGAAGGTTATGTCTATCAAACACCAATCTTTTGCCTCTTAACCTTTTTTTGAGTATTTTATATTGGTTACAGGTTGGTTATAATAAACAAAGCACTTGTTCATTGAGCAAGACAAAAAAGATGGTGATCTGCTTTGCAAAGAGGAGTTATTGCTACTTCTGCTAATACTATCAATGGACATAGAGTCAGTTTGCAAGCCAGTCTGGCAATAACAACATAGAGATTAAGTTTTCTCAAGGGGAAGATGAGAGACATCAGTCTCAACAATGGAGATGATCTAAAGCCCACTTTTAAACAAACATCAGCAGAGCACTGATGCAGTAACTTCACCAAAAGCCCCAATCAACTACTAACTGCATACACAGTCATAGTTTATAAATGAGAATACATGTTTAAATGAGACTCCTTTGTCAAACTAAAATCACCTTTTAAAATTATAAAACTTATAAACATGATTTCAGTCAGTCCTTATTTCTGCGTTAGTGCATCATAAATAAATTGACACGATATAGATTGTACTTTTAGTGGAATAAAATGTGTTTTTCTTTCCTGCATTACAAACCAATCCCACTTATATTATACTTTAAAAATTCTTTCATGGGTATTTTCTTTTGTCCTTTATGTTTAAGTGAGTATGATTAACCTTCCTCTTTTCTCCAAAGTGGCCTCAGTATGTCAGGCTGTGTTGTGTATGTCTCATTTATAAAGCAAGTGCTGCATTTGTGAAATTTCAATTAAAACATTATGTCTCTAATGAGCCAAAACGAGAACATAAGCTACCAATTAAAATGTGATTTCTTCTTTCCACGCTCACCATGACTATATTTCCTGTTTTGCACACTTTAGCACATCAGAAATGCATCAAGCTGTTTTATGAGAGTGTTTTGTGTTAATGTCTTACAAAAGTGTATTTGATTTTTTTTTAAACAGAACTAGCTTGAGGAAACAAAAGGTCAAAATGTTTTTCTTTCATTTTTTTGTGCAAATGTGTTTGACCTGAATAAATGAAACAGAATAATTCATATGTACCTACAAGTCGACCCATAAATTTTCCATAAGCACTGATACTAAAAGACTTTGCAGGCTTAGAATAAACAAATAGATAAATAAATTTTGCTTTTAAGATTTCTAAAAATCTGTACAGGTCGGGAATGCAGTATAGCTCACCATATTTATCTCCAAACAACCCCAACTTGCAGGCATTTCCCACAGGGAAACACTGAGTATAGAACATATTTCAACTGATCAGAAAATGTTTAATTATGTTTGCAAGACTTCAAGAACTGCACTAAATAGGTGTAAAGGTCATGTTTAGAAAATTCATACTGGACATTTATGCATATAATGAGTTATTTGCAGGAGGCTGGAAAGAGTTGTGTTCGCAATTTGCCTCCTTTGAGCATTTGTGCAGCTTTTTTCCCACCTTATGTTTCTCTCAGGATCAGACGCAACAAGAGAGAGAAACTAACCTTTGAAGTAATCCAACACCAACATTTTACATAATTTATTCAGAACACTGTAAACAGCAATAATTCCAGTGGCATAAATTTGCATTCAGTCGTTGTAGTGTGAAAATGAAAGTGCAAATATATATATATTATATTTTTTAGAGTTAGATGAAAGGATTGGCGTCAATGTATAACTTAGAAAAAAGTTTGAATTGTCTCCATCCAGATTTTTAATAAATACTTCTTGGCTTAGGGAAAAACAGAAAGGTTTATGATGGCAACAATAAAATGTTTTATTTAATTCAATATTAAATCTAGGGGTGTTACTATGTGGTAACTTAAACCTAACTGGTGAATAGAAATGACCTGCACTTGTATAGCTCTTTATCAAGTCCAGAGGAACTACATTAGGCTTTGCCGCCCACGGGGACGATCTAACCACGTTTCCTGGAACTTTAAAGAAGCTTTGGTTAGATTTGTACCGACCAGGCTAATTTTGAGGTCAGCCATTGGTTCATTGGCCACGTCTTATACAGAGAGGATTCATCTTTTCATCTTCTCGTTTCTTTCCAGTCTTTTGTTGGTTTTTGTGAAGAGAGTGCTTCTTGATTATGATTAAATTGTCGTGTTGCAACATAAATTATGGCAAATACAGTTTGTGTGTGATATGATGATCCCTGTCCGCTTTTGAGGCAGCACTCGTCTCAGAGTGACAAGGTCGTGTTGTTGCTACGAATTTCCTTGGACATTCTGACAGAAGCCAGGCTGCAATGCACTGCCATCACAACTATGATCATGATGATTAATAATGTCTGAACACATAGGAAAAAATGTGACAATCAAGCAAGCTGTTTTTTTTTTCTTTTCTTTTTTTGCTGTGAAAGTGTTGTTACTACATGACAATCTATATAGGGTCAGATTATACAGTGGCCACCTGCAAGCTTTTGCATTAGTGGCACCAAATTGCTGTGGAGGTAATTAGCAATCAACAGAAAGCTTAAAAATTGATCAGTGATGACTCAATGAAAATTCCGTTTATGTACATTACGAGAAAATGTTGAAGCTGTTAGAATAATGAAAAAAGTGAGTGAGTGTGAAAAATATATGGTCAATATTAAAGTTTTAAGCACAAAACAATAAAATTAGAGAATATCCAATCCTTTGAAAGCAATAATCACATTGTTACTGATAAATTGCTAAGCAATAAAGATTTAATTCATAATCACAAAGCAAGACAGGTGATTCAAGCCAGATTAGTCAAAATCTTCTTTTAAATAATCTTGCTTGAGAAATGACATTGTATTCTACTTTTATTCACAGCGATACTACAGATATGTTTTAGATCAGTTTGTAGCATTTTTGCCTTGCAACAAGAAATGCCAGGGTTAAAATGCCAACCTTGGTTCTATCTGCCATGAGTTCACATGTTCTCCCTGTGCATATGTTCTTCCCCCAATATTTCTATTTAGATTTTAAGCAAACCTGTTCGAGTCAATAAGCAGACACAGCAGCATATGAATGACTTAGCAGGCGGTTATCAGTGAATAATTGATGAGGTTTTTGTTGTTGTAGTGTTGATCTCTTTGCATGTTTATAAAGACTGAGTGTTGACCTCGTTGTTCAAGCCATTTTAAATGCTTTGCCAGTTGCTGTTTAAATGTGGAGCAAATAACAGAAACTCCCTCTTGATCTTCTTTAATGTACACAAAATAATTCTTTCTACCCACTCTGCCTGATCCCTCAAATTGAGATGCCATTTATCATGTTGAGCAAAACAAGCTAAGAGGATTGACCATTGTTTTCACTCTGTGCTGTTTACTGATTTATTTAGTTCTCTCCTTGGCGCTGAATGAGATAACATTTTTGGAGCCGCTTGGTGTAGAATATGCTGCATAATCAGACTGATCGTTGTAAAATGGAAAGCATCTAAAAAGTAGAAAACAGAAAAAATTTGCTCTATCAACCGTGACAGGTGAGATTTATTTATTAATTTTTTTGGAGTCAATGCATGTTAGTTTTGGGATTTGTATATATACTAAAGTAAATGAAACAAAGCAAGCTGATCAGGTTGTAACCTGTTTTCTCTTAAATAATATTGAGTCTGGGACCATGCCTGTCATTTATGATCGTTGAAACAGCATCATGAAAGCCAAATGAAGAAGGAATACTATGGTTTTTAGTGTAGGAAGAGGGATGAAGCGGGATGTAATGCTTTCTGACATGGGAAGACTTTCATCATTGTTCTTTGATCAGAGAAAGCAGTGTAACAAGGATTTCTTTCTTCGTCTTTTATTCTGGAGCTTTGGTATCTTGAAAGGTCTGTGTTTCCTTCTTATTTCTCCATCCAGCACCATTAGTGTCAACTCAGAAGCTAAAGCAGGGTGCTGGCTCACCTGATAAAAAAGGAAACAACATAATATCAACATATCTAAAGTACATTATATATGTTCTGTGTTTTCCTAGATTAGGCCATGTGGGAGATCACCAATTGTGATTGTGACTACAGTATCACTTTTAAGTGATAGTGGCTTCATTGTCATTTCTGGGTGTATTTTTAGTGTCGTCCTCCATATTTCTGAATTTTTCGGTCTCTGTCCGAAAACAGTCTTCTTACTCTCATTTCTCGCTCCACATGATTCTGCTACAACCATGTTTAAATCCGGGAAGGGATGTTCAGGATGGTTTGCAGGGTTGATGTTTTATTATATTTGTGCTCCCTTGGAAATCTCAGCGCAGTAAACGTAATACCGGTTTAGTTAATTTAAAGTATTAAACTGTTTGACTTGATCAGGTTACACTAATCTGACAGATACACACATTTAGCATAATCCTATTTAGGAATAGTTGCTATGCTTAGAAAAATATTTTTGAGAACTTAATGTGAATCATGGCACTGTTTTCATGTATACACCTCTAAAGATTTGAACCAATAGATAAAGGTAGCAAAAAAGACTCCAAGATGTGCTTCAAGCTTTGAACCAATAAATCTTTCCAGTTGGTTAATTATGGTAAAAGTTTTTTTTTCTCAACATTTTTTACGTTCTTGTTAAGCAGTTAAAAGGAATTTATTATTTCAAGCCTGTAAGCCAAGATAAAGTAATCCGACATCTGACGATTTAAAATGTTCAACTATTAATTTCACGTAATATATAGTCCGTGTATTCGCCCAAAGAATTTAGCCCACAGAAGTCTGGTTAGACACAAAGAAACTTTTTATCCTATTTTAATAAATCTGGAGTGGCTTTAAAAAATTTACTTAAATCAGGACATAGTAACTGGTCCTAAGTAAGGATTAAAAATACTGCATGTCATGCACTACCAGCTTTTTGTTTTGTTTTTGTTTTTACTTTGTTGCCTGTCCTTATTTAGAAATTTCCCTTATATCTCTCGAACATCATTCTTAAACCATGTAAAAGCCTTTCACTACTTACCATTACTTTTCATTCACCATTGTCAGCAAATCTCTGTCTTTATGCTGCTACACCTTGCAGCACCTTTTATGAGAGTCAAAATTTTTTTATTTGTATTTGTGTCTGTGATGTCCGTCATAGCATCTGCTGTATGTCGTAGTTTGTTGATCACCCTGTGGCAGTTTTAGTTCCCTTTGAACGGCTCCCGCTGCGTGTTTCCCTGTACTGTCATTTTTGGATCAGTTCTCTATGCAAAGTAAACCTGATTTTGCCTATATGCGTGCCTGTATGTGTGCTGCCACACACATACAGGCACATTCAGTTGTGAATTCAGTGCTGTTTATTTATTATTTACTGTGTTTATTTATCTGACATTGAACTACTTTCTTAGCAAAAAAAAAAAAGAAAACATTCCTGCAGGCAAACATTTATTTGTTGCTGTGAATCTTTGTTGACAGAAAGGGTCTTAAAACTCAATAAGGGGGGTCTGTAACAATGAAGTGAGTTTAGTGGAGCTTTACAACCTCTTTATCTATTTATTTTTACCATTTTGCCACTGTTGTAATTGTCCGGGTGGATTTTTGTCTTCACAAAGCAAAATTCATAAAGTCCACCAGATGGTAGCAATTTGTACCTATTAATACATCAGGTTTCAACTGTGTTCTTTGTAGCCACAAGAATATAATCAATTCATCTTTTTATATCATACTATTTATAGTATTTTTATCCTAAAATGTTGAAGTTTAAGGTTGTTAAACAAAATGTAAGTGTACCTCTCCTAAGCTGATTTATTCAGATATGAAAAAAATATTTTTATATCAAATTTTAGAAATCATTACTTATCTTAAGTTGTATCTTGAAAACAAATTAGAATAAAGCACACTTTTATACTTTATATGTTATATCTTCAACGTTGCAGCCCCATTATTTTACCCTTCAGCAGGTAATCAATGCATCCCATTTGTTGACAACAAGCTGATCTCTGTAACAGCTAAATAATTAGGTTTCTATGAGTTAAATCCAGAACAATAAGAAATTATTTACTTCTGCTTTCAGCAGATGGTACTTTTTTCTTTGCAATATAGAAAACAAATACTCTATGTCTCTGCTGTTTAAATGTGCTCTAACTGTGGTTTGCAATTGCCTAATGAATGTCAAGTATATGCAGATTGTATTGTTTGATTGCAGTTTGTTATCTTGCCAGTCCTACATTTTTTTTTGTACTCTATTCCTTACATTTTTATGCTTCATCTCTGTTTTTCCTCTTTTTCATCCCTAACCTCTCACCATTTATCACTATAAGTTTTTTCCCCTTAAATGGGAAGAGCAGCTCTAAATTTTACACTATAGCTATAGGACAGCTACCAAAGGAGTTCTAGCTGCTGCACATTGTGAACGTGTGTGTCTGTGTGTCACACCTAAAATGCAGTAGACATGCCTTTGCACCATATGCTCTAATAAGTTCTTAATAATTTCCTCTGTGCTAATATGGAAATGTTTTTTTCCAGAGCAAAAGCTTGGGAGATCCAACCATCAGCTGGAAACAAACAGGATGGAATTGGTTCCATGCGAGGGATGAATGTGGTGGTGTTTAAAGGGAAGGTGTTAAGGAAAACACATCTGTTTTATCATGAAATAAATGAGCTGGTGTGTGCATTTCCATTTGCAAATCTGTGGTTGGTTGCAAGTAGCAATGTGAGAGTAAGTAAATTTGCACAATATTGTGTGTGTGTGTGTGTGTGTGTGTGTGTGTGTGTGTGTGTGTGTGTGTGTGTGTGTGTGTGTGTGTG
>JAVLVB010000891.1:2410225-2428323 GCA_032876305.1 Orestias chungarensis | reverse complement strand
ATCATCCAGCTTAATTAAGCATTCGTCAGAGGCAGAGTAACCTGCTTAGTGATGTGTTTTAGAGAAGCTTATGGTCGGTTCATGTAAAACACTACTCAGAAGACTCAGTTAAGTTTAAATTACAAAACATTACAAGCATCCAAACACTGTTTATTTTTTATGACCATAACTGTATTTTTTCCCCCCATTTCCTGAATTGAACAGCTTAGGGATCCCTTAGAAAGTATTAGTAAAGTGTCAAAGGGAAATAATTGCATGTAAATAAATGAATAAGGTCTTTGGGCAGCACAGTCAGTCTTAAATTAAATGTTGACCTTTATGAGCCAGTACATAACTGAATATTTGAATTAAGGCTTTTCAGGGAGCAGCTGTAACGGCACTCTAACACACATAAGATGAGCAAGTCCTACTTAAAATAGAGCAGAACAATTCATATCAATAATGCTGAACTACAAATATTATATATTCAAGATGAACAAAAACCTTAAGGTCTTAATGTATTTTTTATTTTTTTTGATGCAGGGACAATTTTAAGAAACCAGAGTGAATTGTAGTTTTTTTTCTCTTCCTTACATTTCCCCTGCAAGTACCGGGGCTTAATCAGACGATAGGAAGCAGAAATTTATGCTGTAGTTATCAGTTTACATTTGTATCTAATTTATATTTTATTTATATTTTAACATAAAACGATTCAATACAAGTTCTCTTTTTGTTTGTTTGAACAATTTAGAACTGCCACAGATTTTCCATAACTGGAATAAAAACGTGGTAGCTCCACTGCTATTGGTGGACATTAGTTGAGGAGATCTATTTAAGGACACAAAGGACTAAGAGCAACACTTGGTCCCACTTTCTTTGGATGCTTTTTTCCCCCCATCGCTGCAGCAGGGTTTGAAATGTGCCATACCTTCCCCTACTGAAGCAGATTATAGAACAGTCTCTAGAAAACGTTTTCAAGATTCAAATAAAAAATTGGGTTTACCTTGAACTGATAATAACAAGCATATAGAAACCTGTTTTTATTAAGTAACTGCGTGTATTGTTGTAAAAAGTATTTACCCCTAAATATATTTAGCCATATAAAGTAAAACTGATATGTGTTAATCAAAAAGAAAGGATCCTTTGCTTCCATGATCACATGGTTTTATGTAATCTATATCTAGAATTAGATAGACAAATGGAAAGTGGGTATGATTCCCATTAAAATACAAACAACAGCTTCAGCTCAGTAATACTGTCTGATTAATTTCTTCTCTAAACAGCAGTCAGCTTTATTTTCCTACTAAACGTTTAATTTTCTGCAATTATTTGCTATTAACTTGCTGTTACACGTAAGATGCTGATTGCCCCTGTCTGGTCCTAACTGCTTCAAACAACAGTTTAAAAAAAATACATTTAGAAAACTTAGGCTCCTACCTGGAGGCAAACAATGCAAATGATGAAGGATAAAAATTCCATGAGTGGTACAATTTAAAACATTGAGTTGACACTTGTTTAGTGTCATTTAACTTTAAATTTATGGTATATTTCGTTGAGATACAGTGGGTTAACATTTGCTGTTGTTCTTCAGTTAATTTTAGAGAAACCTGTCATGGTTAAACATTTAAACCCTGCCTTTTTTAAATAAAAGGTTGTTTCAGTCACAGAAAGAAAGTTAACAAAAATAATATATATGACTTTAAGAATTTTTTTTTCCAGCATTGACTTCATCATTATGATAAATCCGACTACTGGACATTACCTGAACCATTCTTTGGATTATACAATCAATTATACAACCCATCATTTTAGTGCACAGGGACAATACTGCAGCAAATGCTCAAATTAACATTTCCTTCACTGGGCAATACTAACATTTATTTCTGTTAACTAGACATTTAACATATTAAAAGAAGTTTAAAGTACAGTAATATCAAGCCAGTGAGTAATTCTATTTGCATTCCTGTTAACACACACAAACACACACACACACACACATATATATATATATATATATACTGGTTCATTTACACTTTTCAATTTCTCTCCAATAAACTCCATCCATCTTCTATACACCCTTGTCCCAATTGGAGTCAGGTGGGTCTGCTGGCACCTATCTCCAGCTTACAAAGGGCGAGAGGCAGGGGTACACCCTGGACAGGTCGCAAGTCCATCGCAAGGCAATACAGAGACATACAGGATGAACAACCACTGATACACACACTCACTCCTAAGGACTATTTAGAGCCCAATCACCCTAACAGTCATGATTTTGGACCGTGGGAGGAAGAGAACCCACGCATGCACAGGGAGAACCCAGAGCCTTCTTGCTGCATGGCAACAGTGCAGCCCTCCAATAAACTCAGATAAAATATTTATTATGATGTTTTAAATGCACTGTAAAGTTTCAAGTCATTCTAAAATAGAATTGCAAATACTACTTTTGTCGCATTTTTTAGTTGTTTTGTGTGTATCTGATCAGTCTTCTTTTGTGTTTTTTCATGTTCCACAGCTCTTGCCATATGCTGTTTATTTTTCTGAGGACATTAATATTTAGAGGACTGTTTTATATTCTTTATGTTCAGTTTCTTACTTTGTCCTTATGTTTTTTTTAACATTTGTACCTACTTCTTTTACATTATTTTCAGGCATTTTTCTTTTTGTTTTTTAAATATTTTAAGTCTAGTTAAGCTCCTTCCGGTGATTATCCCTCTCTCTGTAGTTTTCTGCTCTCTCCTTGCCACAGCTGCTGAAGATTTCCTCTGATTAGTTCATTTAGATTTTTTTGTTCACCTTTCCGCACCTGCCTCCAAAATGAAACTCCTTAGTTTTCATTGTTCATCTCTGGATTCTTCTGTAACATTATTAATAACTCTATTTATTCTCAATATCCTATTTTCCCCCTTAGTTTAAATTTAACATACATTGCTGCAGGGTTCTGAAGGCTAGGAGACAGATATGCTGCAATCTTATACAACATACATTCACCGGCCACTTTATTAGATACACAAACGCCAACTGCTCGTTAATGCAAATTCCTAATCAGCCAATTACATAGTAGCAACTCAATGCATTTAGGCATGAAGACATGGTCAAGACGATCAAACCGAGCATCAGAATGGGGATGGAAGGTGATTTAAGCCACTTGGAACGTGGCATGGTTGTTGATGCCAGGCGGGGTGGTCTGAGTATTTCAGAAACTGCTAATCTACTGGGATTTTCGTGCACAACCATCACTAGGGTTTACAGAGAATGGTCCGAAAAAGAGATAGTATCCAGTGAGCGCCAGTTCTGAGGGCAAAAATGCCTTGTTGATGGCAGAGTTCAGAGCAGAATGGCCGACTTGTTCGAATTGACAGAAAGGTAACAGTATCTTAAATAACCACTCATTACATCCAAGGTGCTGTATGCAGAAGAGCATCTCTGAAAGCACAACAAGTCGAACCTTGAGGCAGATGGGCTAGAGAAGCAGAGGACCACACCGGGTCCCACTCCTTTCAGCTAAGAACAGGAAACCAAGGCCACAATTCACACAGGCTTACCCAAATTGGACAATAGAGGAATGGAAAATTTTTTCCTGGTCTGATAAGTCTTGATTTCTGCTGCAACATTGGGATGGTAGGGTCAGAATTTGGCGTCAACAACATTAAAGCATGGATCCATCCTGCCTTGTATCAACTGTTCAGCCTGGTGGTAGTGGTGTAATGGTGGGCATGATTTTTTTCTTGGCACTCTTTGGGCCCCTTAGTACCAATTGAGCATCGTGGCAATGTCACAGCCTACATGAGTATTGCTACGGACAATATCCATCCCTTTATGAACACAGTGTGCCCATCATCTGATGGCTACTTCCAGCAGGATAACGCGCCATGTCATGAAGCACAAATAATCCCAGACTGGTTTCTTGAACATGACAATGAGTTCACTGTACTCAACTGGCTTCCATAGTCACCAGATCTTAATCCAATAGAGCACCTTTAGGATGTGGTGGAACGGGAGATCCTCATCAGTCAGCCGACAAATCTGCAGCAACTGCATGTCAAAATGGACCAAACTCTCTGAGGAATGTTTCCAGTACCTTGTTGAATCTCTGCCACTAAGGCAGTTCTGTAGGAAAAAGAGGGTCCAACCCCGTACTAGCAAGGTGTTCCTAATAAAGTAGCCGGTTACTGTAGAAATGCAGTTAGGAACGTGGTTTGTTTGCTCCATTCCTAATCTGTATTTAGTTGTCCCCAAGTAGATTTGAACTAAGATCAGGTTCTCACCTTCACCACTAACTTGACCACGGTCCAATTTACATGATCATCCCAATATCACCACAAACGTTTTTAGTAAAACTCGTAAAAAAATAAAAATAAACAAACAATCCAAAAACATTATGAGGCAAGGGAAGAATTGAAAAATTCTTCAGATTTCTCCATTAAAATCTTAGACACTAATCCGACTATATTGCTTTCAGAAAAAAATACATACACATGCTATCCCCTGGCACTAGCTTTCTGTCTACTACTCATCAACAGGTCAGATAGATATACAAGCCTTGGCTTTTACCTGCTCAACATTGTTTTTGCTCATAGAACAGAACAGCTATTTGACCTAGAATAATTAATAAAACATGCTAGGAAGTGCATGTCAGGATAGTAGACAAAGCTATTCTTTTCCAGGAATTTTGTCTTCATTATCCTGTCATGTTTGTGGTCAAACCCAACATTGCCCCTGCTTGTCCAATTAGACTGTGAGTTCCACAGCATATCACCGGTGACACGGGGGACAGACTATAAACAGTGATAGAGATGGATAGTAGGAGATCTCCAGTTTTTTTTTCTCTTTAGAAATCTGCTTTCAAGCCAGTAGCATTAGACACAAAATTGCTTGAGCCAAAAATCCTTAAGGAGATCTGCAAGTTTGCCATGAGAAAGTTTCCCTCCTTACAATTTGCATAATATTGGGTGTCAGTAAGTAAGGTAAGTAGCCTACAGAGCATAAACAAAGCATAAGATAATGACTCAGTCCACGACTAATGAATCATATTAGCAGTGCAGGCATAACTGATCCATTTGTATACATGTGACTGACAATGCAGCTGACATCAGCTAAGAGAACCCCTTATTTAGGATGTCCACTCGGAGTTTTCTGAGCACAAGCTATGCTTCATGGATCGCTCCATGTCAGATTATTAAAGATAAATAATGTTGTTGAATGGGTGAATCTGAATCTTATTTTTTCTTCTCTTGTAGAAAATTTGGTGCAGTTTGCAGAACTATGAAGTACAGGTCATAAAAAAAAACTATGTTTAAATGAAAGAGTGGAGATTAAGCAGTTTGTAGCCCATTATCACTGTCTTTGAGTTAGTTTTGATGCTGAAATTGAGATGTGTTTTGTACAAACATTTAGTGTAGGCAGCAACAATCGTAATTTTTTAAGGATCAAGGATTTGAAAACAATGTTAGGCTGTAAGCATATTGATAAAATGTGGCATTACAATCTGTTATTGGATAAAAAGAGAGCTAGCCAAATTATTTGTCACTAAAAGGGAACCAGGTCGGGTAGGAACAAAAATAATAAATTGATCTGTCGTAGGTTTGGGAATAGTTTTTTTTAATTAGCTGTTCTTGACAGTGACTGTTTTCTCATGGATCATTAACTTTAGAAAAACAAAGAAAATGAAAAGATTTCTAAACATTTACCTATTTTTTTTAAAAGGTTTGCTTTTTCTTCAAGTGGGAGGCCTTTAATACAGATGCATTGATTATTCACCAAGCAGAGTTGTTTACCTCTTCGAGCTGCTCTAATAACAAACCGGATTTGAGTAAAAGATTTTATCTGGGGTAATATAAGAAGTTTTTGTGCTTTCAGCAGAGACCTGAATCAATTCAGACCTCAGAGCTTAACCACCGATCTCAAATGTTTTAAATACTTTATTTCCCTCTAAAGAATTAAAAATACACATAGCTAATGAATAAACAAATATTTTTGCTTTAATCCTGAATGACAGCTTATAGAAAAGATTCTTCCACTCATGCAGTTTACCATTTGTTTTTTCTTACACATATCCTTCTTATCTCAGTCACCTATGTTAACTAAGGTATGACCCTGTCAGTCAACACCACAGCTCAGCTGCTCAGCTAGGCTTTTGGTCTCCTAAATTTCTCCTCATTAAAAACAGCAATGGTTACACAATGGAGAATTTTGACCAAAATCATCCAACTCAAAAAACCTATTCCTAAAACTATGACCATGATATTCAGAGGCAAGGTTGTGTAAGATTTTAACATAAACCTTAATGTTATAATTGTTGGGGATTTCTGCCAGGAGTTAAAAGTGATGAGAAAGTGAAGTCCAACCCAGTGTCACAGTTACTGTGTTTGATTTTCCCTATCTTTAACTTCTATCTTTTCCTATCTTTTTCTTTAATCTCCCCAACCTTTACGAGCCTGAAGCAGCAACTCTAAAAGTTTGCCCTCTGATGTGAATAAGAACTGAGTGGTAAGTCATTTCAGGCTCAGTCCATGCCTTATGTTTCAGGCAGTACAGGTTATCTGACATGTAAAAGGTAGACAGAATGTATAAATCTGACATCTAACATTTAATTAACTATACCATATTAAATATCTTAAATAAATTATTTTTGTTTAATAGATTAATACAAACAAAAATGTAAGCGTACACTTGGCTTATGGTCCAGCCTCTTTTTCTTATGTGACTTTACTTTAAATAAAATAAAAACATAAAAAAATCAATATATATTAAAAAAAATGTTTTATCCCTTTTAGATTAAAAAGCAAACATTTGTGTACTTTGTACAGCATAAAAGAAGAAAAAGATGAACGAGTAATTACATTTAGTATTCTTTTTCTAACTTGGCTCAGTATTTACCTATGGAAGATATGACTCACTCCTGGATTGTATGCTGACCACACAACCCCACATGGCAGCAATCCCAAGCAGGTATATTCTATAATGTAGGGTATTTACAGATATTAAATAGAAAATTACCATGAGCCTGGACTTGCTTCCTACTGCTTCCCTTTCCATCAGAAGTCAGGTTTAAAAAAACTAAGTAGCTAAATTGATCAAGTTTAGATTTATTTATTGATTTTTTCATACAATTTGAGTAGTTGTAATGGTTTACAATTAAACAAACTGTAGTGTATGTAACGGTCACAGACAAACCGTTATAGCAAAAATTTACAATTTTGTTCGTTGAATTCACACGTAACACTTCAAAGAGGAAGTTTAAGGACCAATAAAACTTTTGAAAAGCAGTTTTATTGAGTTAATTTTTGGGATAATTATGAAGTATAAAGTGACTGTTACTGAGACCTTTTTTAAATTTCTGTGAACTTCATGGCTTGAAGCCATGCATTATTTTCCTCCAAACAGCCTGCAACCTTTTGTGCAGTGGACCCTTCACAAAAGATTATTTTCTTATTCCTGAGCCTTGTGTCTAAATGCACAAACTATTCTGACATTTATAAAAATCTCTTTCTCCTTTCTCTAGCTTTTCTCCATCTCAGTCAGAAAAGTGTCATCCACTTTTTTAAGTGTTATTTCTTATCATTAATATAGTCTCAAAGTACTCATCACACTATCTTCTTTGTGCTTCTCTTTAGGTTGTTCCTTTATTGGCCTGATTATTTTTTTCAGGGACGTTTACCTTTTTTACAATATAGCATTTTAATGTTTGTGTACATTTCATAAAAGACTTACTTGATTTTTTTCAGGTTTTACTAATTGAGTGCATCTGGATAAAGAGAAAAGCAAATCTTCTTCAAGTGATACTTAAGGGACTGAGCCAAAGAAGGAATGACCTTGTTGTCAAAGCTAGACTTCCCTGAATGTTAAATTCATTTGGAAAAGAACGACAAGAGTTCACTTAACCTGTCTGCTGCCCAAACATCAAAACATGCACAAAAACAAAATGTCTGCAGCGACCACATCTGCTGTCACAATCACTAAGAGGTTATTCTGACCTGCCAAGTCAAGTAAAACACATGGACAAATGAAATAAGGCCTTTTTGAAAGGTTTTTTAAAAGGTAGAGTCGGATTTACAGTAATTTCTTTTTAAATATTTTTGTAAAAAAGGTTACATATTTTCAAATTAAGAAACAATGGCTCTTGTTACAAAAAAAAAATTCGGTAATTTTACAGCTTACTTCACGGGCTAGCAAAACTATTTTATCCTGACTATGTCCACAGCAAAGCCCCTTTTCGTTGTGAATTAATTTTAATGCAATACACAATGTTACTCTGACCTACAGTTGACCTTTTAGACTTTTATGCCTCTGTTTATCCTACTCTGGAAAAAAACAAATGTTGGGTTAGTGAAAGGGTAATGCAGACTCAGAGATGGAGATAGACTTGGAGAGAGATAGTTGGATTAAAACTCTGGTTACTGCTGAGAGGTTTGAAGTGCTATGGCTCAGCAATACAGTCTGTGTGCAAAAACAAAGGAGATCTGATTCAGTCAGGTGACACATAATACAGTATTGTATATTGACATATTGTCACGTTACCACATTAAACTTTTTTAGATAAACTAACACTAACAGCTCTATTGAGATGTTAATTGTTTTATCATTCTGCTTAAAACCTGGCCAGAACCTTATTTCTGACCTGACTACTTTGTACCTTGGCCCTCATGAGGCCTTTTTTTTTTTTACAATGACGTTCATCTTAATGTAATTAACTTCTTTTTACTGTTGTGACATTTTATAAAGAGTGGTATCACACTAAAGTAGCTCAACCCATATACAGCCCCAGCCATTGATCTTTTCCCTCTGGTTATTTACTTCCTTATGCTGTTGCTCTTATTTACACTGAAATTCGGGGTAGCAAAGTAAAAAAAAAAACCTATAAAACAAGGTACAGGCAGAGGTGAACAAGCTGCCAATATAAAATTTCTGGAACAGTAAATAATTTCTGTTATTTATAACATTTACAATACCTAAAAAAAGTGAACAAAAATAGTTTTACACATTTGTAACATTCTGTGTAAAAATATGTAATATAATGGAAATAGGCTCATTTGTGACAGGCTGTCTGTACATCACTGACACAGCGATGTTTACTCAGATCATGCAGACAGCTCCATTACAGCTCTGACAGCTCAATCCTCTAGATAATAAATCACCTACCTATGCATCTTCCTTGGAAAAGAGCATGTGCCAAAAATGTCAACATGCAATAATTTGTTACACTTTGCAATAGATATATATCTATATATATGTAGGCATGAAATGGCATTTTAAGGACAGATACTTTCTATACGCAGTAAAGCTTCAGCTATCAATACAAGCTAGAATGAAATCTACTCCTTTTTTCCCCACATTTTACATTTTTACAGTGCCTCGCTTCAAACTTCATTGTATTTAGTTGGTGTTCCAGTACATAACTGCGAAATACAAGGAATAATACATAAATACGTCTCTATATATAGTGTGCTGGTTTTGGTCACTGTACTCATGTGCTAAATACTGTCCATCTTTTTTGCTATTCATACAGGAAAACAAAACTGACCATCCACACAATAATAAGAAAGTGCCTGCATACTTCTTTAGGGAATGCTTCTCTTTATCTGGGCTTCAGGGTGGGCGGCGAAATATAAAAATGCAAGTACAACAACTGGCCTGGTTTGTGCTTTTTTGTGGAGTTAAGTGTTCTTGTTTGTGGTTGTAAGATGACAATGGATGATACAGTTTAATTGTCATAAATCTTTCTGCAGTTAGGAAATCAGTATTTGGGTGCAGCTTAAATTGTCAGTCTCTGTATTCTGCTGTATGAGAGCGCTGGCACAAACTGGGATCCTTCAGAGATTACTACTCCTGTTCTCAGCTATGCCTGAAGTGGAGGGGGGTTCACTGGGAGACTGGAATGAGCAAAAGGAGGTGGGGGGGGCCGGGGGGGGCCGCCCCTTTTTTTGTATCCATGGTAACACTGTCCTACCCCTCCAGGATTTGTGTAAGAGGTGAGGGAGATGATGGGATGTGAAGAGATTGAAAAGGGACTGGATGGAGGAAGAAGAAAAAAAATCCCCAGAAAACAAATACAATTATGTGAGAAATTCCTGTTAATCCCACAAAGATAAATGAGGTTTAGGGAGACAAAATTGACCTATTAAATTAAGAGATAAAATTTAATACTAGAAGCTCATGAGGTCAGCATATAAATGGATTAATAAACACCAAAAACTAAAATTGCAGACATTCTTCACTTTTTGTCTTTATAGAAAAGCGGATATGAGTCGTCGACGTGTATAGTAACATAATGTGATTAGCAGACATTTCATATTATTCAATGTTTGTAAAGAATGTGTGTTGTACTTAGTCCTCTGTAAATACCGTGCCAGAAGGAGAACCTCATCAGCTGTTCCCGCTGAGCTGAAAACAACATGGAAACAGACACTGACAGGAGAAAAACTGCAAAACAGAAAATGTTGTGTGTTTCTGTGTCTTCAGAATATTAATGTGAACTCATTGTGTTTGTGACGGTGAAAAATGAAGGTAGCCACTAATTTTTTCTTCAGCTCAGTAATCATAAAGAGCAACTGTACTCTAATGAATAAATGTCATTACATCATTACACATAGTAAGGATGAGAAATGAGATGTTCAGTGGGAAAATAGTCCTTCACCGCTCTAACATTTCAAACATCCAACTACTTCCTAATGAACAGTAGGATTCCTCAGTCAGCGTGACTTTCTACAATGAAAGCTCATCTGAATCACAGTGTGACTATACTGCGGTGGTTTGGGATATTAAAAATTAATCACAGCCCATGTGAACATGATTGAAAGAATACATCCATCATATACAGAAGAAAGAGACAGAGTAGGATGAGAACAAAGAGTGAAATTTGATGGAGGAAACAAAGACAAGGTCAAGACTGGTCAATATAGGCTGTTATAGCACAGGTCATATTATCAGCTTTTTTCACGTTCTGTTTTGTGACCCCTTTTCCTTCCTCTCAGTCTTCTTTTGCCCTGTGTGCGCACACGCCTTTTCTGTCTCACTATGGGCCAGAATATAGTGATCACTGAGAGGCAATTTCACAGCTGTTGGTCTGACCATCTCAGGACCTGGAACTTCATTACAGCACTGTGGCACAGCTTGCACAGTGCGCACACAGACGTGGACATGATACAGTGAGGTGAGGCGTGATGGCTCTTGTTGAGCCTTCAATGTGCCACTTTATCATAACGGTGTTGATGTGCAGAGATGCCAAATCTTGTTGCAAGTGGGCTAGTAAGGAGTAAGTCACATTATGCATCATCACAAACAACAGAATAGAGTTTTGAACAAAGTGTGCTTAGCAGCAAAGAAGACTGCAGATAAGTAAATGAAACTGTAAACATGCAGGCCAAAGGTATCTATTATAGCATAAACAATCTTTGTGTTTTGACATTTTCCTAAAACCACCTCCCTTTGATAGGAGATGGAACAATGTTCATCTGGTAAACTTACTGACATGTCTGATCACAGGTTGTCATAATCAACCTATAAGTCTCCCACTACATGTTACCTCCACTTGTGAGCAGGAATTAAACACGTTTGAAATGTTTCACACTGTAAAGGGACATTTTTCTAACCCTTGAGCTTGTGTCTCTGCCTGTGGTAAGGGTCAATGTCTTGTAGACCACAAGCTGCAGGAGCTGAGCCCACTGCAGGGGTGAATCCTGCTTTCCAAAAGAGAAAACAACCAAAAGAAAGAGACACTTCAAGACAAATAGATAATGGATGTGTGTTCTGTGTTCTGCAGTGCTCTTAGCTGTGATGCTTTTGGCTCAAACAAGAAAGAAAACTAAACCTGCTCATGAGATAGAGAAAAATGAAAACAGCAAATGAGAAATTGTGTTTGAAAAGAATATGCCTGGGACACCTAGTCCCATGTTTCTCTTTAAAGCAGTTTTACTGGAAACAAGCCATGAGTCTATTTTGATCATGCAAACTAGGCTCTTGCACCATTAGTAGGAGTTCCCTAACATTGTGCAGATGTTTCCCTGTTGCACGCAACCACTGCTTGCAAAAAATATTTCCTCAATTTAGAAAATACTTTGTGAAGTGCAAAGCTCCAAAAGGTCAGATTGTGACTAGCATCAAGTGTAAAAGTGCCTGACTGTTTTCAGCTGGCACTGACCTCAGCCCCTGCGAGTGGACCAAAAAATGAAGCAGGGGTAGTTTATGGATGAATAATCCACCACTACAACAAATCAACATGGCTGAGGATTAAAAAAAACAGAAAATCACTGTTGTAGCTAAAATATCTCGCCTTCATACAGAATGACCACCCAACTACATGGCAGTGCTGCTCCATATTTGCCCCTCTTGTCTTACTGCCAACCTTCCTTCAAACACCTACTCTAACAAGATAAACACAAACTCTCTCTGTTGTTTTCAGTATTTCTTTTTTTCTCAAGTGAACCTTACATGTATCAGCCAAACTGTGCCCAAACAGAAACAGAGGTGATGATTATATTGAGTGCAGCTAACTGATAGTTACTGATCTTGTCAACCCCTGTGGGTTGCTGCCTCTCATGTTGTCTTTCCTTACTTTGCTGCTTTGGTAGATTTTTATTTATCCTTTTTCTCACTCTTTATGCCGCTCTTATGCCAGATAAAAGACGCACAGTATATGTCTACTCTTTTTATCGATCAAGTCCACCTCCTCTAGATCTAAGAATATCTGTTTCTTCTTTTGTAGTAATGTTCATTATGCTCACTTATTTGTTTTTGTTTTATTTTTTTAGCATTTTTATTCTTATGTCACACCTTTGCCACTATCTACCTCTGCCTCCATCTTCATCCGTTTTTACCTCACTAGTCCACTGCTTCTCACCTGCTTTCATACACACCTGCACAGCCCCTTCAAGCTTTTCCGGACTGTGAACCTGTCCTCCCTCTGTCACAGACAGAATGGCCAAGCCAATGTTAATTAGCGCCCGCATGAGCAAATGCTCTGCTAGGCTTAGCTGATGCCTGTGGGAAAGAGAGCTGCTTGTTTTAGCCTCAGGAGATGGATTGAAAATGATGGGGAGCTAAAACAAGCACACATTCTCTCATTAAACGCACGTTTTCAGGTGCTTAAGGTGGGTCATTTAATAATAATTTAAGATTAATATTGCTGTATGACCAACCTCATTGTAAACATGTGATTTGTTTTTCATCCAATGCAGTTTAAATTTGATTAACTATGACTTAGATGGCTGTCTTAAAAACAAAGAGCATGGAAAGATTCAGCACATAGAAAATAGTTAACTTTCTTTAGATTATTTTTCTTCATACATTTCTTTAATTACTGTTTCTATCATTACCTTTACCACCATAGTTTGTTAAAATGTTTAAGTCAGGAAATACAATATCCACAATTTATTTAGACATGGATTATAACTTTGCAATTTGTGAATTTTGATTTAAAGATATCTGAGAAAATCTAAAAAATTTAAATTCTCTCCTGGCTTTTGGTAATGTAATGCAAATGTAATGATGCTTAATGTAGTGATGTTTACTAAGCCTTCCTTAATTATGAATCATGATTTATGGTCAGTAGAACACATTCAGAGTCTTCGTAACCGAAACATTACACCTGAGTGTAGAAACATACGCAGGTAAAAAGTTTGAAACTTAAAAGCAAAACAACTGAAACTGACTACAGAAATACAGCTGTGGCTGGTTTCGCCATAATTCTTACTATTCCATAGCTTTTTTATTTTTCTCAAAGATGGAAGTCAAGGTGGAGAAGAGCAAGAAGCCGGTTTTATTCTGGACAGATCGCAGCTCATTTGTGAAGAAACAAAAGAAACAAAAGAAACCTTTATGACGAAACAATAAATTACACACATAGTTCTAATGGCAGTTTCTACTCTCCCATTAACCTGAAATTGATGTTTGCAGAGTTTTGGAAGAAAAAGTCAATCAATACTCAAACCACTTTATGATGGGGATTTTTAGCAGGAGCATGAAAGCCTGGAGAAATTAAATCCTAAAAAATATATGTTATGAAACCAGAAAAATGTAGAAACAGAAAAACCTTAAAACCTGAAACAAATCAGCACTTGTCTCGACCAGTCCACTTTATAATATTTGGGGTTTGTATATATAATGTCATTTCAATAAAATGACATTAGTGATGGTTGGGGGTCTATGTCTTGCTGATAAATACTCCCTATGTATATAATTTAAAAAAATATTAAATAACTTTTTTGTCTTTTTCTTACCATTCATCAAATTTCTGTTTAGCCTTTGGGATAAATCTTCACTACTCTAAGTCTTTATCCTGTATTACTTGACAGAAAATAACCAATGTTGTGAAAAAACATATCTGTTCCATCTTCTATAGACATACAGGAAGTATATAGCGGAGAGACCTTGAGTCTTTTGTGAAAGAAAAATAATATTTGATAAACAGGCAACAAAAAGAGTTAAAATTATATCGCTGTATTTATGAATAGCTGTAACTTAAAAAAATAGAAAGTATGTCATTTTCATCAGACACATGACAAAAAGCCAGGCTTATTGTTGTGTGTAATTAACCGTCATTTCCCACTGGAGCTTAACAAATTACAGGATATAAAGAACTGCTCAGTTTTTGTCTTTGGTGCATATAAATGTTTGAGACATTGTAAACCTTTTCCTTATTTTTATTTTTTTTAATGTTCATGGTACTAATTGGACAACAGCAAGCATGATGAAACTGCAAGCAATTCCCCCGAGTCAGAACTCTTCAATTTCAGGGGCTCTGTTCTCTGTCATCAATATACTGGGAAATGTTCAAAAGTTCAATATTTTTATTTAAAGGTGAATGCGCAACAAGAAAAAAAAAAGAGATTGGGGCTGGATTGTCTCATGTGGTGACCCGAGGGAAAAGCCTTGAGAAGTGCTGGAAGAGGCAGGATCGGATTAAGTCTTTATCTCGATACAAAACAGGAGCACTCACTGGAGGAAGGAATTGAAAGATCAGAGGTGTGTACTGTAGGTTTGCATTGAGCCTCACTTTTGTTGTTTATATCACAAAAGCATTCAGACATGGTGTCGAGGTTTGTGTGCGTGGACATGAATTGTTCCGTTCATGTTGACCAAAGGAAACACATGCAATGAAAATGTAATATATTCTGCTGTAAAGCAGCTCTTATCTCAATCTGAAAGTTGTATTATACGCTGGTGTTATTTTTTTTCTTCAGAAAAAGCCTGCACGTTTGTTTTTGCCCCATGTACTGGCTACTTTCCAGGAAGCTTAACCTTGTGTAAGTGAGTGAGAGCAGGTCAGAGGGGGTTTTTACATGAGCTGCATAATTGATTTCCCCTTTGTCCAACACTCAACTTACTCAGTGACAAAACCTGTGTTGCTAACAGTTTGCAGCTGGCAAGAGATGGTGTACAGTAGACCAGTGTATTGCAAAAGTTCATTGTTGCCTCCTAACTCATTTACTCTTCTCAAGCTTATGAATAACCACAATATCAGCATAGTTTAAGATTGTATGCTTGCCTTCTTTTCTAAACTTGAAATGACTGAGATCAGTCTGCTTTAATCATTAAACTCACACTGTGGTCTTTTAGTTTTATAAGTTTTGAAATTCATCAAAATATGCAGGACAAGATGCATCAAAAATACGCGGGACATAACTGCTTTAGCACTGGGATTGAACAGCCACAGATACCAATTTTTGATATCCAGCTTTTTGTAAAACTTGGATCTGACCACTAAATACCAATTTGAGCTGATTTAGATTTTTTTAACTGTTATGTAAGAATATATAATAACAGATTTCCTGGCATGAATAGTCATTAATATTTACATCAGACCATAGAGGATGTCATGCCAAACATGTAAGCGAGTTGCAATGTTTGGCATGACATGGAAGAAGTCCTGACCCAAATCTGACATTCTGTGTAAGGAGGTCCTTCAACTTGAAAGACTTGGATCTCTTCACCATATATGGAATGCTCAATGCATAATACAACTAATAATACGAATAAGTAATGCTAATTAACAAATGTTTTCTTTAACCTATTATAAGTGTTAGCAACAAAATGTAATTTTCTTTTACTTAGTTATGTAAAAATGTGTGAAGCATAAATATTTTGTATTTCTTAGCTCATTTGTTAATATTCATTCTCTGAATCATCTCTGAGAGGAAACGACATGTAATTTGGTGGCTACACCAATGTGGAAAAACAAACAGGAGCAATTGTTAGTTGTAGGCTTTCTAGCTATTAAGAAAATCTGCAGTAGCAGGATTTGAATAAAGTGCTTCTGCTTTATCTATAAATACATATGTATCTATTTGTCTTATTGTTTTAACCAACTGAGCCTGGTTTGCATGGCCATAAGCATTTTGGGATTATGGAAAAACAGGTTATTTTCATGCAAGTATAAATTTATTTTTTTATTTGCAGAGATTTTAGACTTTAGAGAGAGAAGTAGTATGGTATGGTATGTGTCTGTGTGAAAGTCATTTATGGACAGTCAGCAGGCAAGACAAATGTCATGTTGCTCTACCTAATAGGCTTTCTTGACATTCAAAATCCCTCTCCTGGTCGTGATCTCTGATCGAAATGGGGTAAATAAAGATGGTTTTCTTTCTCTGACCAGTTTTAATTTGAAGCCTAAACAGGTGAGGTGCTGAGGAGAATTGAGGGAAACTCATAATTCCCTATTTCTAAAAATAACATTTCTAGAACTTTAGGATTTAGTATATTAGAGAGTCAATTAACAATATACTATCATGTATACATACGTGGAAGGCAGTGCAATAAATGCTTAATTTATTTTAGTAACTTATTTTCACACATGGGATTTTAGAAACATGCAAACTTTGACATGAGTTAAATATTTTTTAAGAAAGTCATTCATGGCAAAACTATAGGTTGCCCTAACAAAATGAAAAATAAACATGCATTTAGCATTTTTAAAATGTATACTTTACTCACTTAGGCTTCAAGAATAAACAATCATATTACTGATTAAAACACATTGCTCCTCTGTTTCCTTTAAATGTAAAAATTAAATGACAGAGAGTTCATTTTCCTCAACCCCATTGTCACTTTACTGAATGTGACCTCATGTTTATTATATGACCACACGCCTTGAGCAGGATGGCAAATAAAACAGGCACTTTTAGGAAAATTTTGAAAAAAAGAGAGGATCACCAAATCCCAATGGAACCATTAATGCTATCTAGATGTTAAGTGTTCATTTGCCATATGTTTCGCTTTTATCACAAATGTAAAGATTTTGAGTTTGCATAAATATAAGTAGGACCAATGGTAATATTTTCAGGTAAAAATGCAAGTGGGACACAAAAAAGAAATTTATAATTTTTGTGACTCTGCGAGGTTGCATAATATTAGTATACTGCAAAAAAAGATGTACTAATTGTTTAAAATTTTAAAACAACTTTTCTCAATTTTTAATGTAGTGACCTAGCTGAAATAAAAATGTTTCTTTTAATTCCTTCACTGCTCAGGCCTCAGCATGAAGAGGAAAACGGGCAGAGATAGTTCAAAACTAAACGCACAAATACAATACAATGAAGACACACAAGCGCGCACACACACACATGCAGACCCACTCATTCTGGCTAAGCTAACACCCACATTAGATTAGTTGGATGTAGACAGAGGAGTGTTGTGATCTAGCTTCCCCCTGCTTTGGTTTTCTCTTTTACACTTTAGTCAGCAATTGATATGCAGAGAAAATGACAGCAGTTCAGACCTTAATTTGACTGAGGTGAGTCAAGAAAAGTGTTTCATATTGTTGCTAAATTCTTTGGAGGAAACTTTCTGTATCTTTCTTCTTTTCCTTAGGCCAAATAGTTCCTGTGTTTCTTCCACTCTTATGTAATTATCCCTCCGTATGTACTTTTTTCAGCTTCATGTTTATGTCTAATTTATGATCCGTTAAGTATTGGCGTGGTACTGTAACAATATTATATATATATATATATATATATATATATATATATATATATATATATATATATATATATATATATATATATATATATATATATATATATATATATATATATATATATATATATATATATATATATATATATATATATATATATATATATATATATATATATATATATATATATATATATATATATATATATATA
>JAVLVB010000891.1:2387669-2410125 GCA_032876305.1 Orestias chungarensis | reverse complement strand
ATCTCTGTTTCTGCTTTTGATTTTAGCATGTGTTTAAAAAAAGCGTTACCGAGGTTCAGTTATTTAAAATTATGACACACTTGTTTTTGTTTGTCTGTCTCTCTATTTTTAAAAACAGGTAGCACCATTGCCTTTATCAGTCTTTTATTTTGTTGCATTTTGTGGGGAAATAGTAAATAGCCTGTACTTGTAGAGTGCTTTTTTTAAGCCCAGCAAAGCCCAAAGAGCTTTGCTGTTTATTAATTTTTCACGCAAATCTTCACACAATGGCAAAAGACTACATTTTAGCCACATCTGCCTTCGTGCACTCTGACTGACCACCACCAGCAGGCAAGCCAGATATAGCATCTTACCCAAGGAAAGATGAAGTGGGTTTCTAACCAGCAACTTCCAGTTACAATATGACGTTTTGTATATTTTTGGAGGATGTGCCTTCATGCAGGCCTACTACCTAAACCTGTGTGATCATTTCACATCCAGGTCGTTCAAACAGAAATCTCAGGGAGGTGAAGGAAAAGGAAAGGTGGAGACATTAAGATGTTGATTGGATTTTGTTCTCAATTCAGCTCCCTGCCAGTGCCAATAACAAAGAGAGGATCCAATAGTAGGGGAGTGGGTGGAAGAGGGAGCAAGGAGGGTGGAGGTGGCGGATCTTGACTGTAATGGAGTCGGGCCCTCTAACAGGCTGTTAGATGCTGGTTATTTGCTGCCGCAGTCACGCCTCACGCTCAAGCACCCGACACACATTTCCAAGAGTCAATCTAATGTTTGGCTTGACAGCTGGCGTGTTTGTGTGTGTCTGAGCGGGACCCAGTAATAAATATTAATTACACAATGGAGTGCAGGCCATCCGCCATCGCATCGCGGGAGTTTTTTTTTAAACATGAACAGCATTGAGTGCAGCAGCAGGAGTCTTAAAATAACACAACATTCCAGTATTGAGATTGGCTTTAGGGGGTTTTCCTGGAAACCAGAGCTGTTCCTATACAAGTTGTATTTTGTCATTGGCAGTGTCAGTGTTAGTAATTTATGTAAAATTTTCAAGAGGACCTATTTTTTTGCCAGGAGATGCTGGCGGATGAATACACTATTATGGGCTAACAGAGAAAGAATTGGGCTGGGGGGTTATAGCAGTGGGCTGCTGAGTCATCGTTGCCAGGCTAATCTGTTAAAGCAGCACCCTCTGCCCCACAGAGTAATGGTTAATCGTGGGAAATCTGGTGTTAGGGTAAGTTTGCAGGCCTGGGATGGTTGTAGATGGTTCTGGTGGGTTTTGAGGTGCTGTAGCGTGACGGGTCAGTCAGGCGGATAAGGCGGGTGTTGTTGTAGTTGTGACAGGTAGGAAAGCCCTGTGAAAGCAGCTCCCAGTTTTGTTGTTGAAAAGAACTGTGGCTGGTCTCCCACAGCAAAAAGTAGAAAAACAGACATGTTCTCTTTTTGTCCTTGTGTTGGCTTGGGTTTCCTGTAGTTGCAACCTTTGTGTCCATTTGCCACCATGGTTTAAAATTGGATTATTCCATTTGGTCTTATTCTAGACCTCTAAAAACATATTTTACAGGTCAGAAAAATAACTTTTCTTCTCCAGAGTACCATCTTGAATTCATTAAACCTAATGACGGGTCAAGCACCCAAGTGAAATTAGGTCCAGTCAACGCGACGGTCATCCATGCAGAAAATCATATAATATATAATATCTATTACATAAAGAGTCAAAGAAAGACAGGGTTTGTTTTGCTTGGTAGACATCATTTAGTTAACATTTCTATTTAAGGAAGGTTCACTTCCTTATCAGAAATATTGTAATAAGCTGTTTATCTTTTAGGCTTTCTCTCCCCATCCTTTACAGCTATAAAAGTTTGTAACATTGTCAATATTGAAGAATCATTCTATTGACATTTGATCACAATATCTATTAAGTCACATGTGATTGTTGTGTAAATGTAGATGTGAGGTGTTGTTGGTTTAAGCATACTACAACTTTATTTGTGTTTTCCTTTTTCTTCTCCCAGAACATTTCTTTTGAAGGTTACTTGTGTTTTTGCCCCAAGAAAATTTTACATTTGAAGACAGACAATTACATGTGAATAGCTTGTTGAAGCTTTCGAAAAACAAAAAAGAAAACCATTTTGTACAAATATACTGAATACTATTTAAAACTATTTTGTGTTCAGTACATACTTCCTGCAGCATGTGCATGTGCCGAAGCTCAGGTGGGAGCTTGGTCGGGTATTTCTGCAGTTGCTCTTGTTATTTTGTGTTTCCAGGTTGTTTTTCATCATTTAGAATAAATATGTGGCTACCCTCTTTGGTGACTCCCACTTTGACCTGGGGATCCCCAGTTTGTTTTCTGCACAGATGTTTCTGTACACTGTACTACCCACTTAGTTATGGGATTCCTTGTATTCCTTTCCTGCTAATATCTTACACCCTGCTGTGAGACGCTGGATTTTTTCTGGGACCTGTGCCTTGGATTTTGCCTGGTATGGTAGATCTGGGCATCTAGTGCACTGGTTGTCTTGTGTTGACATGATCAATGCCTCTGTGCTCTCCTTCAGTCCATCCATCTCTAACTAATTCATAGGACTTAGTCAAATCAGCCACTTCAGGTATCTATTGGTGTTGCAGGTTTTTTTTCTCCCACAATTGTTCCTTCAGTTCCTTCTCTACCAGCTTTTATTGTCTCTAATAAACCTTGTAGGGCATAAACAAGCAAATGTCAAAGAGTTCATGTTCTGGGAACAAACAGTGGAGTTTGTTACATATCAGATGGTGCAGATGATCTTTTTAGCATCTTTTATTAATTATTCAAATTGATATTTTATGCATGAACGATATCCCTGGGAAATGACATGGTTATACTGTACATTAGGGGTTTATTCTGTGAAATGGTTGTACCACTCTTTGGTGTCATTCCAATAATGTTGGAAAAAAAATAATTGGATTCTGTAAGTCGCTCTCACCTGCACCAGATGCAACTGCAGGGTATCAACACAAATATCTACCTCTAATGGTTATTAAAGAAATATGTGTGCACAGATCCGGAACACTGTGGGATTTTACATCTCTGAATGGCATACTTTTTTATTTTTTGGGGGGAGAACTCTAACATTGAGTCCTGCAAATGATTAAGCTTTTGAGCAACATCCAGACATTTTCTTAATTTTCAATTTATTTTGACACTGTGATATTCTTGTATGTGAAAATGCCAACTACAACACTCATACAAGAAGATGTTTGAAGTTTTTAAGATGTATTTTATTATTTACTTTCTATCGGCCTTTTCTGAAACTCAATGAGATGTTACTATAATGTAAAATAATTTCTCCAGGGTTTAGCTGTTTTTTTAAAGCACAAGAAGCCTTTCTGCTTTTTTTTTCCACTGAATTTTCTGTCTTTATTCTTGCAGTCACAGAAATCGTGGATTGAAAGGGCATTCAGCAAGAGAGAATGTGTTCATATAAAAGTGAGCGCCAAAGACCCCCATAGGTAAGTGCACTTTCCATAGACTCAAGAAAAACATTTTGAATAACTATTAGCTTGTTTGCTAAACCCAAACTAAAAGAAGCCATTTTGATGAATAAAATAATTCGATAAAATGTTTAATCCATAAGTATCAATGCTTTTAAAAGATAGCAATTATGTCTAGACAGCTTCATGACTTCAAAATAAGGTTTTAAGTATAGAGGGTTTTCTATCTAATTCCAATTTCATAATATTTTTATTTTTCTCTTGTTCCAACAAATGTCTAAGATGATGAAATATTCTAAACCCATAATTGTGAGTCTGCAGGAAGCAACATGGTTGAAAGAAACCTTCCAGTCATTTTAGGAAAAACAAATTCAGATATTTTAGCTGATTTCATTAGGAACCATCCAAACTCAAACTCATTAGCGAGAAAAAAACTCCTGGCCTTTTGATACCCAGCATCAATATAGTTGCACTAGATCAAGCAGGAGAAAAACTGAGAACCCTAAAAGTGATGTATTTTACCATTAAAAAAATCATCCTTTCTGTCAAAAGCATTTGTACTTCTTGTACACTTCTGACAATGGAGGAAAATTAGTGAAAGATTATAGCGAGCTTAAATGGAAATCAAAGACTCCTGACTATCATCCTCCATGGACTCCCTTTTTACCTTAGCAACAACATTTTAAAGCTGCATTTAGTACCCTCTGAATAAATATTTGTTAATTTATATATAGTGTAATTCTGCCAAGTCTCTTAGTATCTAAAATTGTGAAGGAGGCCAGGAGAAACAGAATAGCTGAAGTATTTTTTAAGAGCAGGAAACAAAAGGGGTCATAGTGTGTAAGATGCTGCACAGCCCTGCAAATCCTTCATCTCTCCTCCATATAAGTAGATGAAAGCGGGTTGACAAGCTGCAACTTCAACATTGCCCACTTCTTACACAAAATTATGCAAGCTTTTCACACCCTCTTCCCCCTTCCCTTTCTGTCAGTCTTTCCTCTCATTCTTGCTGTTGGAGGCACTTTGCTTCATGCCCAAACTTCACAACATTTCAATTATTTCAGGTACAGCTTTGTGTAAAACAGCGCTCTTAACTTGGTTCCAACCTTTTCCTCCCCTCCAGGTGCTGTTGCGGCCGTCTCATAGGTCAGCATGTGGGTTTGCCGCCAGGCATCTCATCCAGTCAAAATGACAAGGCAGAGCGTTTGGCCAAGAATGACAGCCTGTCTGAGAAGTGGTCAATCAGCAAGCACACACAGCTCAGCCCCACTGATGCCTTCGGCACCATTGAGTTCCAGGGAGGAGGACACTCCAACAAAGCCATGGTGACTCTCTTCTTTGTTAACAGTTGTCTTTTGTTTGCATAGCATGATATTAAGGAGCTTTTAAAATGTTAGAGTATTTTTCATATTGAGGGAAGTTGTTCATGCGCAGTATGACTTCAACTTGCTAAATAAGCTTTACAAATGTCCCCCACAAATAATTACAAATAAATAGTTACAAAAAAATCAGTTGCCTGTTGTTGTCCTAAGGCTTATCCGTATGTCCTTAATGAGGATGGGTCTGCCCATGTTTTGCACAATGCAGCAGCATTAGTAAAGGAAGCAATGCAGGTACCCAGTCTGTTAAACCTGATTATGAAATATATTTAGTTTTGCGTGGAAGCAGACAATAACCTCTAAAAATTCCAGTAATTGTGTATGATTGGTTGAGGTTTCTATTCGGCATCAAAACAGAATATAAATAGCCCGTAAGTTGGCAGCACAGAGAAAGAGAAAAAAAATGTTAGCTGTGTGGTTATATAAAACACATTTTATTTGGAAAGCACTCAAATACAGTAAAGGCTTTAGTAGATAAACATAGATAAACATTGTTTCGATGGTTTTGGCAGGTCATATTTTGTATATTGGTTAAAATACTAAAAACTAATGATGTAAAACAACCATGATACCTAACCTACCTTACCTTTTACTTTATTGTTAATTATTCTCTTTAACAAGGTAATAAAAAAGTTATTAACTTTACAAAAAAAATAATCAGTAGTTTATAAAATACAAAATCATCCTATCTGATAACTTGTTCAACACATAAAGCCTCCTGGTGTTTAATTTGATTTAAGCTGTTTCTATCTATTGTGGTATTAGGCATTTTTTCACAGATAAAAATCCTCTGACATTTGTGGAAATGGAAACAAAACCTTGGATATATGTCTTGATTTTTTTTTTTTATCCACTGACTTTCCATTGAGACCAATGTTAGGTTGTACTTCTCCCAGTATGTTTAGCAGAAAAACAAACCACAAAACATGTGGTCCTTCAATTTTTTCTTGCAGCATTACACTTGAAAAGGGTTTGCCAAACATTCTGAAAAAACTGTTTATGTCCCTTTAAGCTTTTAAGAAGTTGTCATGTTACAGATACAAGGCTTAAGTTTTTTTATCCTTTTTGGATGGTGAACACCCATCCCGGTTTCTTGTCTTTTTTCACCTCTTCCAGGTTCTGTTTAGCTCTATCTATCATCAAATCTACTCTAAACGCTTTCTCTTACCTTACTAAAAAGGGTTGTATTTCCACCATGTTTCACATTAGTAAAAACTTTTTTAGGACAAGTACAACTTTGGTTATTTAAATAAATAAAAAATTCCAAATGCTTTCTGTTCCCTAAATACTATTGTTCTCCAGGACAACCAATGATACAAAATTCATTGGTTGTACCAAAATGTGAAATTACAAATGGGTTGCACTGCATTTCATATAGATATATTAGATTACAGGTGGCTGAATGCAAGTATCCTCCAGACATTTCAGCCTTTCATTTGTATCAAAAAGTACACCATCTATCACGTTCATTCTTCTTGTCTCAAAAATTTGTTGTCATAACATGTAAGATTATGTAATTAAGTTCACAGGCTGCAAACACTTACACAAAACACTGTTCTTCTGCTTAAGCTGTGTTCTCTACTTACAGTATGTGCGAGTGTCTTACGACACCAAGCCTGACCTGCTGCTCCACTTGATGACCAAGGAGTGGCAGCTGGAGCTTCCTAAGCTGCTCATCTCAGTCCATGGAGGCCTACAGAACTTCGAGTTACAGCCTAAGCTCAAGCAGGTCTTTGGCAAAGGGCTCATAAAGGCAGCCATGACTACAGGGGCCTGGATATTTACAGGAGGAGTTAACACAGGTAAATTTAAATATTGGTAATTTCAAGTGTTAGGCACTTTAATCTCTGGAAATCAAGTGAAAGTCTTTAATTCTTTAATTATTATGAAAATACACAAGATGATGGACTATTTGTAACTCCCTTCACTTGCACTCTGCAGTCAATTTTTAATTTTACAAATGAAGTGGGCACTTCCAACAGGAGTATGATAAGTATGTGGAAATGTTTCACATGAATGATTAGCTATTAAAGTGCTCTTTGTCAAACCAGTACGGGCTCTCAGGATGATGAACTACTGGATCCCTGTCAAATCGCTGGGTGGCTGGTTTGCAGATTGTGCTCACTCAACTCAAATTACACATGAAGTGCTTCCAATTAATTCATTTTCAATTAAAAGGACATTAAATAAAATAAATGTCAAGCAGAGTGGAATGTGGATTTTCAAGCATAAAAATGCAACTTCATGCGGCATGCCATGGAAAAACAAACAGTGTATCATGTGGTTTCAGGCATGCAGTATAAAGTGTATCTGTCAAGGAAAAAATTTATATAATACCATCATCATCTATAAAATGTCCACAATATAAAACGTTTGATGTTTTTGGAAAGCAAATATATGTATCAGTTGTAGTCTTTCCTTCCTTGCTTTTTTAGCTGTTAAAGAAGGAGGTGATGCAACATAGGGGTAAGCATCCCCCTGCATGAACTGTTTACTTTAACTCAAGAGGTTTTAGACGGTACAATTTTTTGATCCCATCATTACAGCAGTTATGTTTTAAACATTACTGTAGGATTTCATTTGGGCTTGCATTTATTATCCAAACACAGGTTTTAACCATCTGGCGCTTGAGTTAAGTTTAAGTGAAACAAAGAAATAAAGAAAAAAGCTAACAAAAACAAAGCTTAGAGTTCTTCCTTGATTATTATGCCATCTGCAATGTTTACTATTACGTCTGGCAGCATTCAACTGTTGCCACCCTGCTCTAAAGTGTTCCTAGCTTCCAAAGCTTTACCATGTGGTTATTACATGAAGTAAAGACGATCAAAGCCATGTTATCCTGGCATCAATCTGGGCAGTGATACCGGTCTTTTAGCATCTTCCAGTTCAAAGTAGGCTTGAGGATAGCTTGATATTGGTTTGCTCCCATACATCTCACCTATGTAGATGATTGAAATTTGAACATGGTGGGTGCTTAAAAAGGACAGAGATCACAAATGCACCACAAAGCTTTATTTGGAAAGGATAAATCATGTAAACATGAATCTTTCTAAGTGGTCAGAATCTAAAATCGATGAAAAAAAGAACATTACGGTTCGTAATCGTTAATAGCACAGATAAAAACAAGCAAATAGCAAAAAATAAATAAAAATACAATATGGAGTGATAGAGGATGCCCACGGTGAATACGAAAATATCAGAAAGAAAGATTTAGTGACAGAATGGGTACAGAAGCAAGAAAGAGTCTTGAATAATGGATGGCTGGATTGGACGGACAGTGGGTGTAGGTGGAGACAGAATGAATGTCACCTGGAAAAATGTGATAAGATGGCCTCAAGGTCTGACTAGCTCTCCCCTGAGGATGACACCTAGATGCCTGAGGAAGTGTGTGTGTGGGCCCGTTTAAGTGTGTCTTCAAAGGTATCCTTGGCTCCTAATAGATGCTGTCAAAATATCAAAACAGGTTGCATGACTGTGACATTAAGCTGTTAATTGATAGTAGCAAAACATCTTTTTACTCTGTCTGTCCGAATCTTTCAAACAAAGGGGTGATCCGCCACGTGGGGGATGCACTGAAGGACCATGCCTCCAAATCAAGAGGCAAAATATGCACTATTGGGATAGCTCCATGGGGCATCGTAGAAAACCAGGAGGACCTTGTTGGCAAAGATGTAAGTCTCAACCAAGCTTTCCCAAAAGTAGGAACATGCATGTTTTAGCATTTTTCTATCTGTTGTATTACCAACTGTGAAAGACTCTCACATGCTAACCAACATATTGCAAGACTGTCATATTTAGTAGTTTTTAAAATATATATTTCTTTGGGATTACCTCCTATTAGCTGCTGTGCCTATCAGATCTTTTCCCCCAAGGCTCAGCTCATTGGCCAAACTGCAGAGTTATGCACTCTGATCTCTGATAAACACGCCTTCATACCAACATGCAGAGTTGGCAGATCCTAATAAGACTGTGGTCATGCTGACTTGCTGAAATTTCTTGGGATCACTGTGATGTTTTGGCTAAGATTTCATCAAAATGTGCCTCAGTCTGTCTTGCTGAACAAGTCAAGCGAAGCCAATTAATGTCAGTAGCTGAAATTAAATGACCAAATGGCGAGGTATTTTTTTTCCTTACATTAGATTTGACAGTGCCCCTAATGACGAGATTACTTTACCTTATATCTTTAGGCGCCGCTCCATTTCACTGCACTGCAGTTTTTAGGAAACTCATCATGTCTTTAACATCAGCACATTTTTCAGTGTAATTTGCTCTTGTTTCAGTGTCAATACATAAACATGTAGTTTAAAATAATTGATTATATGAATTATATGAATGCAACAATGTGTATTTTCTCTTGACTAAAATTGATACCAAAAGTCATGTTAAAAATGCCAGATTACTGTACCATTTGATCTCCACTTACATAACACAGAGTGGGAGCTTTTTAAAGAGACAGAGGTTAATTTTAAAGCATGGGTAGCGTCTATGAAGCGAAGTGCATACTAAAAGAAATGAGAATGTAATAATATTTTGGGTTGAGGCTGTAGTTAGTCTGTTGGGTGACATACAGGAAGTCAAATACATTGATAGTAACTCAATCAGAGTTCCATGACTAAAAGTAGACCGCTGTATTCTGGGTATATAAATTATAGACCAGTAAAAAAAGAGATTAAATGGTAATAAACAGGAGTTCCTAAAGTACAGATAAAGGTTGGAAAGATCGAGAAGACAAGAGGTAGGGGAGGATTCAGCAAAGAAGACAGGTATTGATAGAAAAATAGCAAGATCAGAGATTTTGAATTGTGACTCTTCCTATGAATCTAAGATCTAATATAATTTGTTGGCATGTTCTTCTTCTTGTCTGCTGCAAGTTGCAATACTAACATAAAAAAACTAAAAACTTGTTGCAGTTCACCTTTGATCAAATTTCTTCAAAATAACTAATATGGATGTGATGAAAGGCTATCTTGTTAAACCTTACCTGCCATAATCAGGCTGCCTCATTATCCACGCCCTGTGGGACGTACGTATTCTCGCGAGTTCTGTTTGATCATGAAGAAATGCATTACTTCATCCTCTTAGATGTGTGTGTTGGTAATATGACAAAGTTGTTTAGGTAAATATCAGATACTTACAGCGTTAAAAGCAAAAAAACTTTGAATGGATTGCTCCTGTACCTGTCAGAAAGATGGTTACAGTATAGGTTATTTTAAAGAGGCTGAATGCTCCTTAAAATTGTGTAAGTGTATGAATGCTTGAAGTTTAATGCTGCAAGATCTCTTCAACAGAATATAAGCTTTTGCGTCTTTTCCAAATTTCCATTATAGTTTTAACTTTGTTCCTTTGATTGATCTAATTATGATAAAAGTAAAAATAGTGCATCACCATTCAGCCGCTCCCTTTTGCTCAATACATTTTTCAACAACTTGAGAGATTTTATTTCCAGAAAACAAACCACCTTGTCAGCAGGTTAAAATTCCCCTTGTATGTTGCTTTAATATGATTTTCTCACACATTCCTCTTTGGCAAGGTGGTGCGTCCATACCAAACTATGTCCAACCCCATGAGCAAGCTGACGGTTCTCAACAGTCTGCATTCCCACTTCATCCTGGCAGACAATGGCACCACAGGAAAGTATGGAGCTGAAGTCAAACTGCGACGCCAGCTAGAGAAACACATCTCCCTGCAGAAGATCAACACACGTGAGTGGACTTTAACAATTTCACAGGGTCATGCAGTCTAACCTATGTTTGCTCTAAATCACTAAACATTGTTTTTAAAATAAAGACGTCATCATGGAGCTTTCTGTTTTTATGACAAACAAAGCTTGTCAGATAACTGGGTTTTCTTTTTTTATAGCAAGAAAGAGTCTAAAATTATCATCACCCATTTTCTCCAGGACTCATGTTGTCAGTGTATATTTAGATACCAGAACAAAACTGATTAACCTTTGAAATCTCTTTATGCTTTCTGGGGGATTTTTTTCAGGGTTCTGACAGATCCGATGGAATCAATCTTTAAATAAATTTGCTTTAAAACTACATGTTTATGTACATGTATGTAACATGTACGTATGTGGGTTTGCCACTTCCTGTAACAGAGCAAACACAGTGCTCCTGATTATGCTCATGCAAATGTAAGGATAAAATTAAGGAAATGTGTACATAGGTTTAAGAAAACAGAGCACATGATCAAAACTATATAACTGTTCTCTATACATTTTCCTGAAACTCAGCTAAATAGCTGAGTAATACGCCACATATTTATTTTATATTCTTCAAATTTAAAAGTTTCCTTATTATCTTGTGTATCTTGATTTGGGTCGAACTTTTGGGGTGTCCTAAAAACTCCTGATAGAACTGGTGAAACTGATCCAGGTATGTGGGCCAACTTGCTCACACTCATGCACTTTTTTGGCAGATTTTCTGAGGGACTGAGACAAGGAACCTGTGATTAATATCTCAAAACATTACATTTGTGGCCCCTCTGTAACTAATTTGATGGTATGCTTGCGATCACTGTCCATTTGGAATACTTGTTGCCAAGGTTGTGCTTCATAAAATAGGTCCAAATGTATAAGTATATCAATAACTTTACCAAAAGGTACCAAAAAACGATTATAACAAAAATAACAGAGCAACTCCAAAATGCTGCCCCTTTAAGCGGCACAATTTAGGAATGTGGGAGACAGTGACTGAGTAGCACATGTTATTTCAAGGGTTGTTTCAGTTCCAAATCTAAAAGAAGTAATAATAACAATCTTCTATGCAAGAATGGACTGCTAGTAAGCAGACCAGTAGGCAGCTCATGCTTGTTCTTGTTTTCAGCAAAAAGACACTTTAACCAACTTGTGCTTAATTGGACTGAATAAAAGTGAAAACACAAAAGCACCGACCAATAATTATTTTTAATGTGGAGGAAAAAAATAAAAGGTTACGCACAGTGAATGCAGCAGTGGCTGAATCTGTGATTATTTTCTCAAATTTGCTTTCCTCTAAACTATTAAGTCCACACTGCAGCAAAAGACTAAAAATTACGCTATTTGTATTTGTCTATATGTGTAATATTGTTTTTGATTGCAACAGTGAGCCCCTGTCATACACAGTGTATCATTTTGCGTATTTTCACTTGAGAAATTCAAGATATTCTGTGTCTTTTTCCTCTTATTTTTGATTATGCTTCTCACATACTCAAAGAAACGCCTCGAGTAAAGCAGCCTACTGTGCAGGATTCTTAGAGTTAAGCAAATAATATTTTAATATACACTTTTGCCGTCATGTTTTATGTGTTATAATAGCTTTCCTCTGAACGTGAATCCAGTTTATGACAATTTCCTTTTGGTGTGATAAAAAAATGAAAGCACTCAGTTGATATCAGAGCTTATTAAAGAGCCAAAAAGAGCGACACAGAGCGTTAGGAAGTAGGTGCAACTAAGTGAGATGCCAATATCAAGACTGCCACAGCCGCTTTTGTTCACTGCCAGAATAGATGATGTTTGATGATAAGGTTATATGGATATGCTGAATCAAACTGGATTTAAACTGAGAGGAATCAGGAAAACTGTCCGGGTTAAGAGATGCTGCAAATCCACTTTGTTTTTCTTTTCTTCCAGTCTTCTACCAGTCATGTGACACGTGGACTTCCCTTTGTCATCCTATGCCTGGAGTCATGTCAAAGGGGCTGGGAAGGCAAAGGGATGCTCAGATGTCATGGAAGCATCAGACTTTTTATTGTGCTGCGTCCTGCCTTTATCTCTATCCTTGTGTTAAATTTAAGTGTGCAGAAGTAACATTTGGTATTCTTCATAAAACATGATAAGGACTCTAGCTGTTTTCTTTTTTTTTCATATTTTGATATCATAGTGGAATCAGTCTCAACATCGAATAGTAACCTTCAACTTAACAGTATGACAATTCAGACATAATCAATTTAGGTTATTTTCTTATCTTCAGGTGGCAGATTGCCTAATCAGATTAAATGAAATCACTTGAAATGGATCTTCAGAAGTATTTTATTTATTCTTAATGTTTGTGTTTACTTTTTTTTGATTATTTGTGTGAGGTGCGTGTCATACACAATACAATGCCATCAGTATTTCTCTTTTTTGAAGAACTTATCAAACTACAAACATAACCTCTGACCTCTGCTTCCATATGCCTCCTGACGAAATGTACTCCCACAACATGAATAACAACATGTCTCACTTTAGAGATGATGCACTCTAGATATTATTAAATCTTTAGTGATTCCCTCTGTTTCCTACTGCAACAGTAAACAGGTGTTTTGTTGTTTTTATTTCCCCAGCATCTTTGCTCTCATCTTTTTTCAGCAATGTCTAGATTTGTGGAGTGCATGGCCAATAGTTGACTTTTCCATGTGGAGATGATAAACAAATCACAGCTCAACAAGATACTAAATGCTTGAGATATGTGTTTTGTATTCTTACCTTGCTTTTAACATCATATCTGTTTATGTTCCTTTGTCCTTATGGTACTGTTTGTTCTTTACTACACTGTAAAAAAGTGCCCTATAGGCCTATAGAGAACAGCAGCCTTTCTAATGACAGTAGATTACACGCAAGCAGACTCTTTAATGATTAGGTAACCTTTGAAGGGGGCTGAGTAAAAATGCATACTTTTCAGGTTTATTTAGTCAAATAATTAGATAAAAAACTATTAAAATCTGTATAGTTTTTTTTTTTTTTTTTGCAGTTATGTGGAATGCTATGCTTGTATGTGAAATATAAACCTAATATAATACATTAAGGTTTTATTTAGAGAAATATAGGACAAATTAAGGTTTTTTAGTTCACTGTGAATAAAAATGAAAATCCAACAACATTTCTAAGTAATGACAACCCTTTAAATGTATTTACATGTAAAAACCAGACACTAATTATGCCAGGAAACCTGTTTTTATATGGTACTGAGAGTTCAGATCCAGGTTTTACGAAAGCTGGATATCAAACATTGGTATCTGTTGCTGTTCGATCCCAGTGCCATGTCCTGCATATTTTGATGAATTTCAAAACTAAAAGAGCACAGACTGAGTTCCATGATTAAAGCAGACTGATCTCAATCACTTCAAAAAAACAATGAGTTTTTGGTTTTAAACAATGAGTTTTTGGTTTTAATCAGTGATTCAAAGGTCCATGTGTTTGTATTACGGTGCAGGTTATTTTTCCTTTACAATTGTGCCATTTTCAAACAAGAGTTGCTCCTTGATCTGATTACCCTTGCATGGCTAGTTGGGAACTGTTTGAATTTTTCTCACACCAATTCCTCCCACCGCATTCAAGTTTTGGCCTGAGGTGCTGTCACAAAAAATGCTACAATGAAAGTGAAGAGGGGAAAGGTACTTCAGTTGGCAAAGCCTGCATTTTGCTGAAACCACAGTCATGGCTGGCTCACAAACTTCAGATTAAACGAGTAACATGGGTAGATGTGCTTAATTTTTTCCTGTAGTCTTTCATGGTTTTTTTTCTTCCCAATCCTGCTGTAAATCCAGCTGCAGTTATCTATGAATTTCCACAAAATACTGTTAATTCCTGGTTAACAGGGCTTTCAAATTACCTCGGTTGTCAGAAGCTGGGAATGACGTGAGACATAAGTTGGTAGCTTTTTAGTTTGTAAGTCAAAAGTCAGCATGCCGGTTGTTTTGTTTGCTTTCTCTGAGCATTGACAGAAAAAAGAATTGGCAACGTGATAATCATACCATTATTAGTTAATCTTTCAGATCAGACCGCTCTGCCGTTCCTAATTAGAGTAAATGGTGAATGCAGGTAAAAAAGATTTCTGGAACCTTTGCTCCATGCATTTGACAAGCTGTTATTACAAAGGGGTTTGTAGAGGACACGTTTCTAACATTAACAGAAGTTAACTAAGCTCTCCTTAAATGTAAGAAAGCAGAGCTAGGTTTAGGATTTAATTCGTTTTTGGTGTTTGTTTCGGATTGGGTTATACAGAGTATAAGAGGACTCTGTACTATTTTACTGCTTTTAACATTTATTTAAATCAATTAAACGTGTTATTAGTAATAGTTTGTTACAATGTAAATCCCTACCACTATTAAACATCCATCCTTACAGGGAGGGGCAGAACAATATCCATATACATAATTGGTCTCTGAGAGTAAAAATCTTTAAATACAGAATAAGAATCAGCCATTTGCAGAAGTACAGAAAAATGCCATTATAACTTCATTTAACCCATGAATTTAAATGGTTTATATTTATGGGATATCTTAAATGATATTCAATTTTGTTCATTTCTGACAAAAGGTTTAAAAACAAAGCTTGCACATGTCCAAACTAACTGGTGCCAAGTTTTGCATGTCTTGAACTTTTCAATAGAAAGGGAAAAGTATAAATTCATAAAACATATTCATATTCATAAAACTTGTACCAATAAGTGGGGCCCAACGTACTCAGATAAAAATCCAGCTCAGTTGCTTTTGCCAGGTCTTAAATATATTTATTTAAAATTAAAACAGTCCTTCAATAATGAACTAATCAGTCATTTTAGTATATTTATTGTATTTTGGCAAACAGGTGTCAATAAGTTTACCAGAAGAGTTGAAAAGCAAACGATTCTGCAGATTCTCTGTAATTGAAGGATTAATTATAAGGGGAATGTTCAAAATCGTAGCATTGTGGACTTTTAGCACCAGGTTCATTCAAACAACATGTTTTCATCTGTTTGGCCAAATTTAAGGACAGAAATTGCTGTACATGTTGGTTATGTTTCATCGGGTCCCTCCCGAAATTGTTCGGCACAGAAGAGTTACCACCCTGTAACTTTTAGATGCATGTCCGCTCCAACGCAGTTGAATCAAATAATTAATGAAACTACCCCTTCAGCATGCCGTCACGTTTGGGGAAGGCGCAGAAGAGCAGAGATGGATCTAAAACCTGCAGGACAGTTTGGGTTTTTGGCTTAGAAGAGCAGTTCATTTTAACAAAGGATACAGGATTTTATTTCTTTTTTAATTCGTCATATGTTTTTTCCTCTGTGATCAACCATTTAGTTAAAGTTATCTCGGATGACTTAAAAGGAAAACCAAAAACAGAAAAATTTGAAAAAAAAGCAAAATTCTCTTTTGTTAAATTCATGAAAGGATATCGCAAAGTTGTACACAAAAAGAATAAACCGACAAAATACATAATGTACTTCATGAAATTTATCAGACAACTCCAAACACATAATTTAGGCCACAGTACACTGTGAAGTGTACTGTGGATGGATTTGTTTGAGCACATTTAATGACTTGAAAAGGTCATAATGTTTTGTTGAAAATCCCCTTATAAATGTGCAACACAAACACTAGTTTAAGTGGTCAGGAAAGGTTTTGGGTTGGATTCTTTGAGATGTGTGTAAGTTGTGTGTGGGAGTGTTCTCTTTGGCATGGTGTGACGAGCAGGTTTGGTTTCAGCTGAAGCTCATTAGGCAATAATCAGGAGCAGTGTTTAGAGGCGCAGTTTTCTGAAGCAGACACGATATGAATCCCTCCCTTCAGGTGTGTCATTTCCGCCATTAACGACTTCCTCTCCTATTACAACACCTGCATGGACTCCCCTTAGAGCTCCACCTGCCTGTCCACCCTTCATCGGTCTCAACCTCAGATATACCCTGAAAATAAACAGATAAAGAAAAAAAATCACTGGCCAACACTCACCCTGCTATGTCAACCTCAGCTTCAAGGGACTCAACTTATTTACTTCCTCCGATCTATCCGATCGCCTCCGTTTACCGTAAGAACGCTTCCTCCTCCTGATGTGCTGCTGCAAATCCTCATCCAAACCTATTGTGACTATATTAACCTCTCACACTCCCATCTAGTGTGGACCTGGGTCCATCCCTCCTGCTTCCTTATTCCTACAAAATCCATTTTACCACAATACAACCGTTAACCCTCTGATCCTATGTGTCCATAATTGTTGCCTTCACCAATGTTGCCTTTAAAATTAGACAGTATTTGAACAAAATCACATCTAGACATAGAGTAAATAACAACTTCTGAACAATAATTTAATTAAATACTTGCTGGATAACAAGCAAAAATCGCTTGTGCTAGAAAACCCGCAAATGCAGTTGTCAAAAATAGTTATATAAGTAAATATGTTTGCTTATTCATAAAGAAGCTAATTATTGAAGTATTTTTCAGGTTATTAACCAATGTTTTAGGTAGTAAAGAAAAAAGCAGACAGTATTACCTTTATACACTCAAACTAACTTATTTTGAACACAACTGTATTGTATTATTTCATTCTGTATAAAATTACCATGTACGTCATGTACAGGATGCAGAAAAACCTATTCAGTCACATTTCCTTCAGCCCATCAAATCCCTTTAGCCCAGATCCAACGATAAATTATGGCTGGTAGCACTCTAATCACATACTTGCCTCATAGAAGCAAGGAAAGAAGAATTTCGAAGATGGAATAAGAAGATTTATAATGTTGGAACTGAGAATTTAATGTACAAAGTTAGTAAAAGGAAGCAGAGTAGGACGCAGCCGGTGAAATAATTGATTTCCCTCAGATTTTGCTTCTTCCAACAAGAAATACAAAAGCAAGGAGGAACAGAAATGCAATAAAGCAAAGTTCATGCATGGATGTTTTCTTTTTATCACTGAGGAGAAGAGCCCCTCTGTGTGAATCCAGCAGAAGTAAGGAGGAGGCTGAGGAAGATCAACCCCCGGAAAGCTGCTGGCCCAGACAACATCCCCGGACGGGTGCTGAGAGAGTGCGTAGACCAGCTCTCAGACGTGCTGGCTGACATCTTCAACGCCTCCCTCATCCAGGCAGCTGTCCCAACCTGCATGAAGACCGCCACCATCATCCCGGTCCCCAAGAGCTCCGCAGTGACAGGTCTGAATGACTATCGGCAAGTAGCCCTCACACCGATAGTCAAAAAGTGCCTCGAGAGACTGGTTTAGACCCATATCAAAGCCAACATCAGCGTCACTGTTGATCCACACCAGTATGCATATAGGAAAAATTGATCCACAGATGACGCCATTTCCTCCGTGGTCCACACTGCCCTCACCCACCTGGAGGAGAAGGATTCATATGTTCGTATGCTGTTTGTGGACTTCACATCTGCCTTCAATACCATGATTACTCAGACTCTGATTAATAAACTCTCCTCACTTGGACTGAGCTCTTCCATCTGCAACTGGGTCCTGGACTTCCTGACCAACAGGCCGCAGTCTGTGAGGATTCACAACATCTCCCCCCCACCATCACCCTCAGCACTGGCTCCCCTCAGTGCTGTGTGCTGAGCCCCCTCCTGTTCACACTGCTCACATATGACTGCTCGCCTATCCATCCAGGCTGTCACATTGTGAAGTTTGCGGACGACACAGCAATGGTTGGATGCATCACAAACAGTGATGAGTCCAGCTACAGGCAGGAGGTGGAACACCTGGAGGGTTGGTGCAGAGATAACAACCTCTGCATTAATGTAAAGAAAACCAAAGAGATGAGCTGCTCTGCTGCAGACAGGAAAGCTCTGCAGAGTGTGGTGAAGGCTGCACAGAGGACTGTTGGAGTCAGCCTCCCCAGCACCACAGACATTTACACCTCCAGATGCAGGAAGAGGGCCTCCGGCATCATGAAGGACCCCACACACCCAGCACACTCACTTTTTTCCCCGCTCCCCTCAGGCAGGAGGCTGCGGAGCATCAAGTGTAAAACCACCAGACTGAGAAACAGCTTCATTCGTGAAGCTGTGAGACTCTCAAACACACGCAAGGACAATTAGAAATGAAAAAAACTTTCTCATTTAATCAGCACTGTTCACTTTAATATAACACTTTAAAATGTTACTTTAAAATTTCAATTAATATGTAACTTGCATTCGGAATTTTGATTGCTGCTATGTCCGAAGTCCCATATTGTAGCTTCTGTGTAGTCAAATCCTATTTCTCGTATAGTTCTTTATATTTTATTATATTATTTGCACACCAAATTTTCATTGCTGCTATGTCCGAAGTCCCATATTGTAGATTATGTGTCCATGTTGTAGATTCTGTGTAGTCAAATCCTATTCTCGCATAGTTCTCATATTTTATTATATTATTTAAAATTGCTATCAGGGTGTAAACTGGACGCGGGGATTAGAATTTCGTCTCACGTCATGTACCACATGTGATGTTATGACAAATAAAAATTCCTTGATTCCTTGATTCCTTGAAAGGTGAGCAAAGACTGTATTTTTTTGGTCACATTTACAAAAGATAAAAATTTAGGCCAGTGAGGGAGGATATACAGAAACATTGTTTAGATTTGTAGCCTTTTGAATAAAATCTTCGGGAAATAGCAATTTACCCCGAGTAAACTTTGTCTGTGGATTCTGAACAAAATTATGCTACATATTAAAACATCCACATATTGTCCAATTATGTACATACCTGTGGGTATTTGCACGCTTGCAAATTGGTATAACTTTCACTGGTCCTCTCTTCTGTAGCTGGGTTGTCATTAATCACTGTGTAGGTAAAAATAAGTAGATAAAGTAATTAAATCCTAAAGTCACAAGGTCTTGTGTTGCAAATTAGCCATGACATGTTAACCTTTGCTGGTGCACAGCTTTTTCACACTTTAAGCATTCTATACATGTGAAGTCAAAAAGGTTTTATGGATCTGAGATTCAAGCACCATAAATTGCTGAGCACGATGGGGCTCTCTAATATCTTTATTATGAAATGTGTCCCTTCAATTTTCAAAGCGGGGCAGGATGTTGGAGTCTGAAAAAAAAATGCTATGTGGTTCTTCGTACAAGTTCATATTTATGTTCTGTCAATATTTTTTAGAACCACGTTTTCACTGCTATTCCACCTGCAAACCATTTGGGAGATGTTTTAACAGCTTTAAACATCTAGAATGTGGTAATGGTGTTCAGTCTTCTTTGCACACTTCACCAATCTAAAACAGATTGTATGTAGGGTGCCTTTGGTGCTGTTTTTAAATCTTGGCACACTCCATTAAATGTATGTCATAATTTAGACTAACATCCTGTTATTTCTTGTTATCAGGAGAATTTTGAATTAAAATTATTTGATACCAATTAAAACTGTAGCTTATTATTTATGTGATTTGGTGGTTAAAATCTGAATATAAAGTATCTAAAATCTATTGAGAGTGAGCAAACATGCACATTGTGACGACAGCTGAATACATGGGGCTAGGGGGTTGGATATGTTCATCCACAGAGGAATACAGGGGGAAACATCAAAATGATTAATCTGAACAGCCTGAGTGTTCAACCCTGTGACAGAGAGATAACAGAGTCATGGGTTTGTTGAATACAAGACTTGCTCCAGGTATGGTTCCAGGTTGGGGATGTGCAGCGGTGAAAACAATTCATGGAGTGCAGGAAGATTTCTTATCATGGTCAGTGGTGTGGAATGTGGTAGAAGTTGTTACAAAAATGGAAGTTGCACATCAACAAAACTACCAAAACAGGTTGTCTATCTAAACTGGACAAATTGGGCTAGGAAAGCATTTTTTTTAAAGGGACCAAGGTAACTCCATGTGGGAACATATGTACACAGTTAAACTTTTTGTCATAGTGTCTACAAATCAGGTTGCTATCTTTGAGTGGTAAGCAGAAAAATACTGTTGTAGAGCATCATAAAAGTCTTACAGCTAGGGGGCTCGCCTAACATGTTTTAGTTTTACCGGATCTGAAGAAACTAAGAGAAAATATTCTTGGGGTTACAGGGAAAACAGTAGGTGTTGGAGAAGACATGGTTGACATGGTATCCACACTTTGGAATATGGTGGGTATAATGCTGTGTTTCTTTTCGTTATATGTGATGGGTGAACTGGTCAGAATGGATGTAAAGATCAATGGAACTGAGTAAAGGACCACCCTGAAACAGAAACTGCAGCTTTAGCTTGGCAAAATATAACTCAATTTCAATTTATTTTTTCTATGGATTAAAAGCAATGCTTGTTCTGATACAAAAACATTTAGTAAAATTTTGTATAACATATACTTTTACATCAGTCTCTGTTACCTGTCAAACCTGAGCATATGTTTGTCTTGAGAATAATTATACATTTGCACATTGTCTGTTTTTCCACTTTTCTATGCTAAACATGTATTTATAAATGTCAGTAGGCATTTGCACTTAGTTGTTATTTGCCCAAGTTATTTTCTTGTGTGATAGCTATCTGAATGTGACAGGATACGTATGACTAGTGGCAACCATATTTGTTCACTTAAAGCATTTTACTTACTGTAAATCTGATTATGAGGATGATTTCTTCCTTCATGAGTGGGTTTTGGCCCTGATTTCAAATGGCTAATAAGTTTAGTTCAAACTGCTTGTAGCTGGAAATTCTACTATACTCAAAAATATGCTTTTGCTTTATTGTCTTCAATCAGTGTAAGTTACTTTTAGCTTACATTTAATAACATTAACAACATAAACAAGTTAGGTTAACCCTAACCCTAACCCTCAGGGAGCAGATGAGATTCTGAAAACCGTTGCCGTTTTTAGAGCAGAACTACACTTGAAAGATGAAATGCTGGCAGACATTTAGTCAGGTTTGGTCAAATCAGGTTCACTCAAAGTGTGACTTTTTAAAGAAAAATAAAAAAAGACAGTAACTTGTTTTGCGTGTTTTTGATACAATTTAATTTTCAATATAGATAAAGAAATAAGTAAGGTTGTGGTAATCAATTAAAAGCTAGTTTCAATTGAATGTTTGGTGTTGCAGAAGTTTCAATTTGCATTTAATTTGATAGTTGTCCATTTTTTTGTGTGGCCAAAAATGTAAATGTGCTTGGCCATGTATTTGCTACATTGTGCGGACCATTTTTTAACAAATACTATTCTTGTGTGGACCAACTCCTCCTCAAGAATATAATTTGTGTTAGGCTCAGGTTTAGGGTTAGGCATCAACTAGTGATGCTTAGATTTAGGTTTAGGTTTAGAGTTAGGCTAGAAAAATTCTTGACAAACAAATGGAAGTCAATGGAAAGTCCCTGCAAGAATGGAGAAACATAACGTGTGTGTGTGTGTGTCTCTGTGTGTGTATTTGTATCCACACAGGGAGTTTTCTTTTTCCCAATTAACCATGACACAGCTGTGCTTTCTCCTCCTCGTCTGCTCTTTGGTGGGTTTCAGTTGGACAAAAAATCCACTTTAACTGCTACAACATTGCCTCCAAAGCTCCAAAGTCATCAATTTCAATGTTTGTTCCCCTAGAGCTGGAAGCTCATGTGCAAACATGTATAGAGGAAAGAACAGACAATATCTAAACGAGATAGAGAATCGAATACAAAAACGCAGGTTACAACTTCAATGCTCCCTCTCATTTTGCCCTGTTTATGTATGGCTGTGTGATGTACCATGGCACAGTGATGCGGTACCTCTTTGAAGTAGACAAGACCCCAAAAATATTCTCCTTATGTAACTGTCCTTTTTGCAAGGCCACACAGGCTGTGTGAGGCGTTCTACATTCATGGGTGCCATCCCGAATAGGAGCCCTTCTGTGTGTGTGTGTGTGTGTGTGTGTGTGTGTGTGTGTGTGTGTGTGTGTGTGTGTGTGTGTGTGTGTGTGTGTGTGTGTGTGTGTGTGTGTGTGTGTGTGTGT
>JAVLVB010000891.1:2367337-2387569 GCA_032876305.1 Orestias chungarensis | reverse complement strand
CATGGCTTTTGAATAAGGAGAGACAAACACGCAGTATAAAAAACACAAGCATATGTGAAACCAAAAGGGGGAGTGCGAAATAAAATGTGGATAACTATGGAGGGTAAAAATTATATATAAAAAAAACTAAAATTAAATAAAAGAAGAGAACGATTTGAAGTTGAAGATGTGCTACATTTGCCGGTCGTTACTTGTATTATCGTTTTCCTCAAAAGCAAATAAATTGAAAAAAATGAGAGGGGTGACAGAAATGAACTTTGTGGTTTATATACATGCTGAGATTCTTACTGGTGTAAGAGAATTTAAATATAGACAGCTTAGTTTGAAAAGCCTTTATATAAATGTTTAATTGTTCTAGGTGCACTGGGTTTAATCATACTTGCAAATTGGTGTTTTTTTTGTGCTTCTGCCTTATTATGTAACAGGAACCTTTAAAACATTACAGATTATTTATAGACTAGAGAGAAATCCTTTGTTTTGTTTTTAAGCGGAACCGATTACATTTTTATATCTCTGACAGAATATGAGCATAGGAAGATCTATGAAAAGCATTAGTACTATTTTACTGTTTAACCAAAGTTAAATCTTTATCAACTGAAGAACTTGTAAGCAGCAGTCATTGTCTGAACCCTTAAAAAAAATTTATGTAGGATTCATGAGCGTCAACGGGAAAACATTTAATTGAGTAATTTACAGTGTCACCTGTAATCTTTCTGATTATGCGAATCACACATAAAAATCAACGACAAAATGAAGGAGATATGATCATTTGAATGCTGGAAATCTTGAAACAACTTTATAGAGTTAAACGGCATTAAAGCTAGGAAAGAAATCTCCCAAAACCATATCATCAAGCAGTTTTTTTAATTAACCTCTCCAACTTATTACTCCCAGATCTAACCACTTACCTCTCTTCCCAGTTCCTTTTTGAGCCCAGTCCTTTCCATTTGCCTCAGACCTAAATCCAATACAGTTTGCGTCTGGTTGGCCCCTCTCAAGTATCTCACTTTCCCCTGTTACCACATTAAATAAATGTGTTAAAAATGCTCTGTCCCTCCATAGTTCTAAAAGAGATGTATAATCGTTTAGATGTATAATAGTCCTTTTAAACAATTATACATCTACATTAATAACCTTTTTTTTCGTTATTTTACAACAACGCAAAGCTGTAACAGTTATTGCAGCAGCACCTGCAGGAGGACAGCAGCAGTAGATGGGAGGGTGTAGTAGAGCAAAGTACCTACAGGCAGCATGCTGTTGTTACCATGTTCTGAAAACAAAACAAGACGATCAACCCGCACTCTCTTTCTGCCACTAAAGAACCCATTCACAAGTTACACTTTAAGTAAATTTGTGCTGCAAAAAGGATCTTTTCTTCTCTCATAGCATTAACCTACCAGCTTGCAACATGTCCCTAATTTGTCTAATATAACACTAATGCATCCCATTTTTCTAATAAAAGCTTTAATATTGATGCTTTTATCCAACAATTCAATCCCCTTACTACACCTTGCAGCAGCACCACAAAGTGAGCTGTCAACTGTACAACAAACTACAAACCATCAAAGCTCTTGATCTTTAATACTGTAGTTTAACAGATGTACTAAGACAAATGTGAATGACTCTAAACATCTATAAATTCCCACAGCTCAGTGTCAACACGAAGAGATTGAAGATTGAATTGGCCAGCAGTAAAACATCTAACAGCTGCTTCTCATTTTTTTGTACATCTTTATAACATTACACCACCTGATTAAGTAATTAAGCATGTGGGACAGCACCTTTTAGCTTCTCTTGTGGTTATGTGCTGGGATTTTTTAAAGAAAATTTTTATACAATGTTTTTTACATGTAGACATCCAAGTAACTACTCGGCTTCTTGAGGGGAGTCTCATCGTCTCATTAGGTGAACCTGCAGTGTCTCAGAATGGAATAAGTTGAGACTGCATAGCTCATGCAGATAACATAGTTCAATTGGGTTTCCTGTGTTAACATCTGTAATTACCTCAGTCCTAACATGTCCTGACTGCTCTGGATAAATGTTCTGATAAAACAAATTCTCATTTTACTAGATCTGAATCTCTATAAGGAAGAACACCACAATCGTTTTGTACTACATTCAGAAAGCACTTTGAAAGAATAAAATATTTTTGCTCATAAATTTTTACATTTATCTAAAAATTGTTAAGTCCGGCAGAAGTGTGAAGTCTTTCTATTACATCTTTGTATTTCCCCACATGAATTTTTATTCTTTCTTTTCCCTCTCTAAAACACTCATCACATCTTGTTTCTCCTGTGCAGGGATTGGCCAGGGTGTACCAGTGGTGGCTCTTATTGTGGAGGGAGGCCCTAATGTAATCTCCATAGTGTTGGAGTACCTTAGGGACACTCCTCCAGTGCCTGTGGTGGTTTGCGATGGCAGCGGGAGAGCCTCAGACATCTTGGCTTTTGGACACAAATATTCAGAGGAGGGAGGGTATGCACTAACATCCGCAAATGCTTCAATTTATCTAGGTCAAACATTTAGAAATATGCACTCCTTATAATTTTTTGGTTGATTGTTTATGTAATCACAATATCCACAGCATTTTGTTAAGATTAATAACAAATTTTCCCGTTGCTTTAGGTTTAATTTAAGTCTCATTCATTAAAATACATAATGTTGGTAAAAAAAAAAACTAAAAATTTTTTTTAATTTAAAATCTCGTCTTGGACTCAAAAATCCCAGTTAACCTTGTGCTTTTTTAACATTAGTAAAGTTATATTGCGACGCTTAAGCCATCTATCTGACTGTTCTTATGTTTCCCAATCCTTTCGCTCTCTATAGCATAATTAATGAGTCGCTTAGAGACCAGCTGCTGGTGACCATCCAGAAGACCTTCAGCTACAGCCGCACACAGGCCCAACATCTATTCATCATACTCATGGAGTGCATGAAGAAAAAGGAACTGGTTAGTCATTCTCCTTTCCACTCAGGCTCTTTTATGTGAGAACATGCAGAAGCCTGCTCATTACAAACCTAATTACAGCACCGCGGCACATATATATTAATTCCTGCAGATGCAGTAAAAGCAGCTTAACAAGCAACATTTAAATAAAATAATAAAGGCCGGACAAAGTCTGACACAAGTCATGTTATTAGACACATCATTAAATCGCATACAGCAGTGTCTCTAATCACTTAAACAGTGTAGTGTCTGTTGGATAAATATAGGAATGCGTAACAAAGTAAATTAAGCTTCCTTATTATAAAACTTAGATTAAAACAGCTATGACTTTGTCCTTTATCTATGTGAAGCAGATGCAAATGCATTCAGATGGCATTTAAGACAAGCTCCCCTGTTACATGTATCGCTTTGGCAGGATTTACCTCAAAACACAGGTTATGTTAAACACCATGTGTGTAACATGTGCTCATCTGCTTAGGACATATGTGTTGGGGGCTCAAATCCTTTTATGTACAAAAACATATTGTTCCATTTTGTATACATAATTAACTTACTGACATAATCATTTTACATGTATTTCATAAAATAGCAAAAATGTATTTAGTTGATTCATAAGAGATTTAGTTTGATTTCTTTTAATATATTTTTAAAGGGTGTTGTTGGGATTTTATCGATGTAGAAGGTTAATAGTACTAGCATATCTCCCAAGTAGAAACATACATGTTTGAACTTTCTGTGACATATTATACGTTCCAAGCCATCAAACTACTTAAATGAATAACATCTGACCCCCCATTTTCAAAAAAAATATTAGAATTATCCTTATCCCTTCTGATCCATCTGAGATATAATTTTGTTTGGGTGCTACTGCAGTATCAGCACACTGTATGTTTTCCAATACACCCACATGCAACATTGCTCATACACAGATAATAATGTGATGCTTTCTTTAAGGTACATAAAATGCCTGCAGCATTTACTGTCTGCACATTGCAGCATTTTTTTTTGTTCTCAAACAACCAAGATTTAATTCTTACATTTCAAAATGGAGAAAATATCTGGTAGCTCTGGGACTTCTTGAACTCCCCTCTAATAAAGGAATTAACCAGTTAATAATCTACAAATGTTTTGAAATGTAACTTGTTGCCTAATTGCTACTAAAACCAAAATACATTAATTTATTGCTCAAATTTTGTGCTTGTGCCTTTATAGTCATAATACTCCACAAAGACATAAAGAAAGCACATAAATACGGATAGAAATACAGTTTCACACAGTCTTTTTCATTTTCCCCTGTATTGGTCATAGCTGTGCAGCATGTAAATGGACTGATTTCACCCTCCATGGGATTCCAACAAGTAACTGATGCTCATGCTGACAGAGGGTCTGAATTACATGTACAAGAGCAGCAGAAATGTAGAGCGCAAATTATTCAAATGTAGAAGCTGTGAAGTTCAGATAATCAGATACTGTCTCTGTTTGTATTAACAATAGTGTCATATGAAAAACACTACAAGTCAGACATAATCAGGAATAGTCAAGCTGCATACAAGTATCAAGCTGAATTTGATACCTCGGTGTACTTCAAAAACTGTGTTTTATTTGGGCAAGAAGTAAACAGACACCTGTATCATAGAATAGAAGATTGAAAGGTGGTATATTTTATCATGTAAAAAATGTGCTCTGCATAACTGTTTTCAAAGCTTTGTATTTTATTATGTTTCTCATAAAAACCCTAAACTTCATGTTATTGAAATTTATGAATGACAAATAATAATTGTACAAACTCCCAAGGGGTGCATCTAAAAAGGGAACAACATATACAAACATATATACAATACATACATATGCCGATACCTGAGGCCCTGGAAACTACAACACAAAGACTCAAAGATGCAAAGGAGATGATTGAACAGGCTGTTCTCCATCAAACCAAATAAAGTGTCATCCCAGTTGTAGAGTAATAAAACATGAGCCAACCAATCAAGGCTGGAGACTGAACAATACTGGAAAGGTATGTGGGAGAAAGAAACATCACACAACAAGGATCCACAGGGTTTAATAGACCTAAAAGCAGGCCACACTAATCTCCCTGAACATAGAAGAGCAAACATTGCAAGGGCAGACATCCAACAAAAACACTCTAGTATAAAGCACTGGATAGCACCAGGCCAAGTCAACATCAACTCCTACTAGCTCCACAATTGGGTTTCCCTCCTTGAGTGGTTAGTGGCACAAATGAATCAGCTGCTGAAGAATAGAACCCAACCCGCAAACGGCGTACAGTCTCTATATTGAAAAATACATAGAAGGGACAATCCCACCCAACTATCAGCCAATGTCCGATCTTTTCATAACATTGAAGCACCTGTCAGGCATGGCTAAGAACAATGGATTAATAAATTAATTAAAACATACAGAGACCATAAAAATAAACAAAAAAACAAAGAGGAAAAAAAACACTGGCTTGTTGACAGACAGGCAACAAAGACTGCATAACCAGATAAAAAAAGCTTCTCCGCAGTCTGGATTGATTAAAAGAAAGTCTAAACTTTAATGTCAGACATGTGAATTATGTACAGCCTGGCTTTTTCAAAAGATAACAGCACTTTCAGACCCTAGGTTGTAAACTCCATAAGGCTGTTGGAAACCAACCTTGAGCCAAATCTTAGGCTAATTGTGAAATGCTTTATCAACCATGGAATTGGGGACCCATTTAGCCACCTCTTATAGATGGATGATTTTAAGCTCAATGCTGAGAGTCCTTGAGACATTACCTCACTGATCCACATCTCCAGAATCTGCAGCAGGAAACATCAGTGTAATTTAGGTGACTAAAAGGAAAGGTTATCCATACGTAGGAAATTGGCACATTCAGAAGAAAGAATAGTGAATCTTTACCTTAGAATATCACAGGCAAATGGAAACCGAAAAGAGGTCACAAGGACAGCAGCAAACAGCCAAATACCTGTAACAAGTAGGGAATGTTCTGAGAAGTCAGCTAAATGGCAAGAGCAATGTCCTAATCAAGAGCCATGCCCTCCCAAAACTCAGATACCCTGCAGGGATAATGAATTGGCTAAAGATGGATTTTTTTAGATGACAGATGTTAAAAAACAGAGGCTACCCAACCAAAATAGTGGACTTCATCCTAAAGGAGAGATGTTTAGTGATTCCCAAAGGCATAAAAAATATAAGGAAAGTGGCCGTGAGGGAAGAAGCACCTACTAAAGGTCATTGGTATGATTTGTTGAAATACAGGCTTAGCACGTAAGGACTACTTTAAAGACCTTCGTAAGTAGATCATTTGGGGACCTCAAACTGGAGTGGTGGCTCCAACATCGATGAACATCAGAAGCTGGGATGTGGACATAAAATTTCAAGAATGAGACCCTAGACATCCCTCTTCAGCAACAAACTACACATCCATTTGGCTGATTCGAAGGAGTTCCCAAGCAAGAAAGAATATATAGTCCCCTCCAACGTGTTTATGTCTAGTAAGAAAGATAATTATATGTATTTATTGGTACATTTTATTTCCATTTTCTTTTTTCGTAAAGCTATAAAAAAATTTGCAAAGCTTCAAGACCGGGCTCGTTTCAGCATTAACCGTCAGTTGTTGCTGCCAAAAATGTGAGAAGCCAATTTTTTTATCCAATTACTGGACTATTGATGCTTCTCTCCACCTGCTCCCCCGCCTTATGGGTGGTTGGGGGTGGAGGGCACAAGATGGCAATGTTGGCATCTCAGAGTGTGCTATAAATAATTTAACATAGAATCATCCTTATATATTTAATTTGAATTAAATATTGAAGAAAATCCCCTAGCCCACGGTGTTCCTCAGTCGTTCCGACAAGAAAAACTAAGAAGGAGTTCAAGGAACATTAGGGAAAGTAGGAGCGACTTAAATAGACTATGAGCTGTGGGAGGCAGCTAGAAAGGGAAAAAAAACAGCTACAGTGCAGAAAACAAACAGAGATGCAAGGAAAGAACCGCTTATAATCAGCAGGGCAGCATTTCTCTATTTTTCAGTGCTGAGGAAACAATTGTAACAGATTTTTTATTATAACATATTTGCAAGTGGTAGTTAATGTTCACATGTCAAGAAGCAGAGATATTTGGAACTTGACTTACTTTAAGTATTGTCCACAAAAAGGCTTCAGGAAAGATCAGTGAAATGGAAAAGTGTTTTTGCTTGTGTAATCTTGGCCGTTTTTAATTTTTTTATTTTATGTGAATGTGCTGCAACATCAGTCGGCTCTTTGGTTTTCAAATTAGGAGAAATGTTTTATAATGAGCTTTATCCATTGAAGTGTAAAGTTCAATGAGCACAACAATTTACATTTTTGTATATTACCACCACTGTAGATGTTGCAATATTCCAACAAAGCCAGTTCACAACAAAAATGTATTAATAAAAAAAATTTTTTTCAGTCAACACTCATTGCTTCGTACTTCTTATATCTTTTTTGCTTCCTCTTGATGTTTTATCCATATCTCTATAAACATTTGTCTTCAAATGAAACTGATGTGAAAATTAATAGCACGTAGGTGTGAAGCAGTTTTTCTTCCCCTCACAATTGTAAATCTTCTTGTTAACAAGAAGTTCCATCGAGCACCTTTGCCTTGGACAAAAAAATGTTTTTTTGTTTACATTGTACCCTCCGTTATTGGTGAGTCTCTGTGGGAGTGTTGAGATTAAACCAGCTCAATTGCAATGTCACAGAGGATATGCTGCACATCCCTTGTGATAACAGGTAGATCATACCCGTAGGGTCACCTTGAGGGTATAATTGGATAAACTAAACAGTGACGACCGAAACAGAAAGATGAGTGCCTACTTGGAAGAAAAAAGGCAATCAAGGTGTCTTTTAGAGTATATATATATATATATATATATATATATATATATATATATATATATATATATATATATATATATTGGAGTAGAAAATAGACTTGAATGTGAAGATCCTCTGTAATTATAATATAGGAAGTCAAGGCTTTATTTTCATTGTACACAGTACCACAAAATTCAAATATAAAACAATATACATCATAACAGAGTATAAAATATTGCATTTGATAAACATAAAAAAAATTATTAATCATTGTTCTGTGCTTTGAACCATCTTAGTCCTGAAAGGAACATAAATACCCTGGTTTGTGTGTGTGTTTAAGATAATGTTTGTATAAGACGGAACTCTCTGTTTTGTTAACGTTATAACGGGCAGTAATGGGCAAAAAGCCTGAACAGAAATATTTACTAATTTAACTTTATTAAAGAACAAACATTTTCTTAAAAACTAAGCGTAAAGCATCTGCCATACTCATTTGACTGTCTTTGTTTTAATATTTTTCATGATAATAATTAAAAATTACAATGAGATGTGCAAACGGTTAACCTTTAAATGTCACCATGAATCAGAACAGATAAGATGGATGTAAACTGGCAATTGAATGAGGATTTCTAGACTCATCCCCTGTTGACCTCACAAACAGTTTCAAACAGTAATAACAACAATTCACACTCTGTCAAGGTTGGAGGTGTTTTGTTATTTCAAACTGCCAAATTTTTAATCTGCTTTTCTGGATGAATGAGAAGGTGCAGTGACAAAACTATTTTAGAGAAACGTGTAAATACACTTTGAAAGAAATATCTAGCAGTAATATCTATGAGGATAATTTGCGTCTAATTGTATATTTTTCTGTTGTGACATCCACTGTTTAACCTAAGCTTAAGGTTGTTGCTTATGGCATGTGTCGTTTTGACTGAACATGAAATAAAGTAGCATAAAGTAGTGTAAAGTAAGAAACAAATATTACAGACATATTTCTAGTCTTAAAGAATCACAAATGGTACAATGCTTGTTATAGATTTCTTCTGTTTTTGTCCATTTCATATTATCAGATATTTTGAATATTAAACAAAGACAACCAGATTAGGTAAAAAGAGAAAAAGAAAAAATAAGTGTATTCATTTGGTTTAAAAAATATATTAAACCAAAGCCTAGAGTTTTATTCTCTAGAAAAGACTTATTAAGGTAAATGTCCAAGTCTCACCTCATGACTTTAGCTTTAAACTTATTTGGATTTTAAAGCTAGACGATATTTCTGATTCACCTGCATGTTCAACTATGAATGATTTTAAAATGAACAAGTGAATAAAGGGATTTGGTTCCTTCATACCTAAATCTGCAGATAATTTTGACCTTCAACAGGTCATTTATAATAATTATTAGGTTTATTGCCATGATTAAGTTTTAATAGCCTTTTTCCTATTATAAATGACCATAATTTATTAAAAGCTTTTTAAAAAACAAAGAAAATCTATTAGGGGGCGCAAAATGTATTACCCCTTTATTGTAAAGTTTACAAAAACTAGTCCAAAAAAAAAAGAAAAGTCATATTCCATTCATGTAAATACCAGAACTTTCTTTTACTTTTGAATTTTAAGCAAATAAATGCAGTATTGCATAATTTTGTATAGATCAATATTAGACAGATACTCACACACATAAACAAATCACTGTGTTTGTAGTACATTGGTTTCATAGAAAAAGGAAAAACATTTGACACAAGATTTTACTGTCCATAGTATTTCAGAAATAAGAGAACATTAGCACATAGATGGTGTGCAAATCCAGCAGTAGTTCATCTGCTTGATGTATTCATACAGAATGAAAAGACTACGTAATATTAAGGGAAAAACAGGAGAGTTACCCACAACACTGCAGCCTCTCCCACAGGGAAAGAAAAATCACGGATGCACATTCTGCAGATTCCTGAAGCTACGCAAAATGAAACCACTCAGGGAAGGGGGAAGGGCTTGGGCTGCAGTCATGGAGGTGGGAGGAGATGGATGGATGTAGGGATTAGAGGAATAGCTCATTAGGTATTCAGAACACACGCATTCTTCCATACAAAGCTCCCCCAAGGTGCCTTTCACACATACATACATGCATACACACAAAAGAGCGTGTAGCCACAGATGCATGCATGCAGCTGCATGTCTATTCCATCTCAGCACCACATAAACAAAGCACAACTTCAAAAATGTAAACCCCCCCCTCTCAGGTGAGTTTAGATGTTATTTTTATCACTGGTTTATCTTGCCAAATTACCTTTGAAAATCATGTATAGAACGAAGTAGTTTCCAAAAATCTCAGGAAAAGCAAAACAAAAATAAATAATTCTTTATGGTAGAGGATACAAGCAGACGTTTCCATTGAAAACTTCCTTTTTTTGTGGTTTCTTTCGGTTTCTCAGATTGCTTCAGCTCAAATCCCCTCATGCCGTTCTCTCATTGAATCGACTGGAAGTGAGCTTTGTGATGTCTTTTGCAGTGCAGACTCGAGATCGTACAAGAGTCTGGTGTATTGTACAATAGTCAATTCTCGTCTCCTCTCACATCCTCTCCTCACCTCATCTCACTATCAGAAGCAATGTTTTTAGAGAAGGAGTTTAATTCAGCAAAGGAAAGCACTTTACTCGATTCCTTATTGTGATTGAATTTTCCTTGTGTTACAAGCCATCATGCACTTGTGAAAACAACAATAGAATGATTCAAGATGGAAGATACGTTTTTTCTCTTCTGCTGGTGCGGAAAACAGACTTTTACTTGTGTTTATTCCTGTCCCTCTTTCTCATTTTCTCTCAGATAACAGTTTTTCGGATGGGCTCTGAGGGTCATCAGGATATTGACCTTGCCATCCTCACTGCATTGCTCAAAGGTGGGTCAGGGCGTGTATGTGTGGAACTCCAGCGGTGTACCTCGTGAAGAACAGTTATTTTAATAATTTAGAAGTTTCAATGCATTAAAGAGAAGTGTTCCTCTTGCATTTCAAACCTATAAAATGGCATTTGTTCATATTCTAAAGAAAATATTAGAGAAGAAAATTATATGTAAAGTTTTTACACTCCTGATAAAGTGCAAGGATGTTTTGATTTAAAATTTAGATTAACATAGATTTGTGGCTGTAATCTAAAGTGAATTGCAATACAAGAAAAAAAAGTAAAGTTTATAGGTAATAAGATACCTTTAGAGAATAGTAGTCAGTTCTTGGTGTGGTTTGTTGGGGACACAACAAACCACGGTGGTTAGACATGTGCTTCTAAGCCTTTTTAATAAGGCCGGTTAGCATTCTTAGTTTAACAAGTGTTTAGCTTTAAAGGAATGGAGATCAGTATGTTTTATATATATATATATATATATATATATATATATATATATATATATATTTATATACATATATATACTATTTTATATAGGTCAAACAGGTTAAGCACATGTTGCATGAATGAAAAAAATACTGTTCAGTGGTTAATAACGTGATTTAAATCCTGTGGCCTTCTTAGATCTTACCAGTTTGAAGGATCAAAAATCATACAAACCTAGATTAATCCTTTGGAATCACATAATATCTGACAAATGAGGAAATCTTGGATATGCTGGTGGGAAGTTAGTTTGGTTAGTCTCTTTTTTGGCTTCAGGGCCACTCTCCTTTGAGCAAATGCTTTTATCTTCCAGTTAGCGCTGCTTCATACATACCCTAGCTGGAACATGGATGTCCTAAAATATGGTCTGCAACAACTTAAGGCAGTTGTGGTTCAGTCAATGCGACTTGGACGTGATGCAGTTCTCTCCTCCTTTGGGGCAATGGGCGTCAATTAAACCATGATAACCGTGGTTTACTTTGACTTCCTCAGCGAGAAAAAACTTTGGATGCTGGTTTCTGAACTGAGTGGGTTAATGCAGTGAATTGTGAAATTAGTAGTTCATCTATCATTGGTATTTCTATCAGTGGCATAGTTATCATGAGGCATTGACAAATATATCATAGATATATACAGACTCTTGTGTTTCTGTTCCAATTGGTGGACTGACTGTTGGGGAGAGGTTCTATTTCTCTCCATGCAACAATATATTTCTTAAGTAAACCATTTCCTTCTGCAGCAAAAAATGCATATACTGCTCCCATCTCTCCAACATTGTTTCTTCTGCATCCATTTCACAGAAACAAAGTAAATTGTATAATCTAGTTTGACCACGGAAGAGTGCAGCAGGATAAACAGTACATTACAAAATTGTTATTCATTTGCTTGCTTGGAGAATATAATTGATCAACCAGAGTACATTTCAGCTAGGCAGTTATTGCTCTGCGTTCTCACAAATTTCTTAGGAATTAACGCATACACAAACACACAAGCCTGAGGAATCCATTTTTCTGATTGCTGTTCAGTAGCTTGTATCGACCAGGGTTTCTCTGGTTTCCTCAGGGACAAGTACTCAGTCCTTTTCATGCTCACCTATTAACACATAAATACAGACTGAACCAACTTATGCATAGGCACAAAGAAGCAGCAAGTCTTTTGGGGCTGCTTAGCAATTCAGAGCAAATGATTGATTATCTCAGGAACTGTATTTCCTGAGCTACTTCCACCTTCAAAGGATGGAGAGACACAAACTACAGTTTGGAGAGAAAAAGTGTGAAAGAGGAATCTGCTTTTAATATTTTATGTGCAGCAGTGATGGTGCATGATTTTCCAGCCCATTTTTCTGTATATATTTATCTGTAAATTTAAATGATATATTCACTATATACAACCAACTTTAGTTCCAGTATGTTTAAATACCACCGATGTATTCTTTTCATGTTATTTGTTCGTCTATCTATCATTTTTTCCTGCTTTTTCTCATTGTTTTCTTTTTGTAGTTTATATTGTGTCAAGAATGTAATTCAGAGAAAGAGAAAGTAAAACAAAATGATATAAAATTAACTGGGAAGCTTAAACGTAAGAGAGAAAAAAGACAGACTCTCACAGCAGAGTTGCATGCAAGTTTTATTCTGCAGCAGTGGAGTAAATTAGAGGTGTAAATCGAAATTGGTCACACACTGCCTGAGAGCGTTTTTAAAACACTGGATTAGATGTCTTTGCCAGCAAACTAAGCTACTGCCCGCAGCTCAACAATGTTGGGCTAAGTCAGAAACACAAGCAGAGGAAAGAACGGACTAAAAGTAGCAAGTACGTGAGCATGAGTCTGTGTGTCTTGGAAATTAATTGGTTATCACAATTTGCAAAAGATAGAGACTGAAGGTCTTATATTAAACTTAAAACGTTGATTCCTCGCAGATTTTTTGAGGTATTGTAGATTGACATATCATAACAAATGACATAACTACCATTCACTCAAATTTCCATGGCAGAATGATAACCATGAGCTAAAATTTTAAATCTTGGTGTTTTTCATAATGCTCTTACACTACAAAAAGTAAAAAATAATAATTAAAATACTCCCTTAAACTCAGAGGATAATTATGATACTTAAAGCACCTTAAATATGTAAATTAGGGGAGTGTAATGTGTCTGAAAGAGACTTGTAAAGACACATGAGCTACCTCATTGTTAAACAGACAAAAATATAAACTTTACACAAATGTTCTGTATAGAGAATATTTAATTGTACAAATCGTCATGGCATTCTCCCATTACTTAAGGTATATCTTATATCTGAAGTATTAGTTTGTTAACATGGTATTTTTTTCCATTCAGTTTTTATCTTGACACCTGTTGTGGAAAACAAGGCAAATAAGAACCCTCAGAAAATAAGTGTGTTTTTTGGAAAAAGGTTGTTAAATTTAAGACAAGCTTAAAATTTGTAGTAACGGTAAATAGTGTCAGTTGTCGATGTGAAGTCATGTCAAGTTTATTTGTATAGAATATTTCATAAGCAAGGCTGTTCAAAGTGCTTTACATGATAAAAACATGATGCAAAGCATTACATTTAGTCATAAATGTCATTAATATCATAATATTAATCAAAGGCAACAAGTGGTCTTTGAGTGATTTATGAACAAACAGAGGCATTTTAAAGTCTTTTTATTGTATTGTAAGAGTATTCTGTATGTTTATTGTAATTGTAATAAACTTTGATAAAAACAGAGACAGATTGGATAGTTTTGCGGGTTTTATTCCTTTTTTAATATTTGGTTTGTGATACATTTGACCATCCAGTTAGATAAATTGTAATTCAGCATTTTTTTACATAGATTCTGTTTACTACTTTTATATTTATTGCTTCTTCCTCAGTTGAGTAATGTGTACTTCTGTTTCATTTTTAAAACACGATATAATTGGACTTGCACAGTGATTAAGTTGCCAGTATTGTCACCTTAAAGCAAGAAGTTCCTGGGTTAAAATCTTGGCACAGAGTCTCTTTGCATGGAGTTTTTATTCTCTATGGCAGTCCAAAAACATTACTGTTAGGTCAACCAGGCCCTCAGGTATGAGTCTGTGCAAGTATAGCTGTTTGTCCTACATGACTTTTTGTTGCCCTATGGCAACCTGTCCAGGGTACCGAGCCTCTCGCCCAATAACCGCTGATTAAACACATAGGCATCCCCTCCACATGCCCTGCAAGGATAAGCAGGTATAGAGAATGGATACATCTAAAGACTTTTCTAGTTGTATATGTTTAGTTCATACTATTTTTTGTGCATGTCATGCAAAATTTGGGCACTCTTGCATGTTTCTTTGACTGGGCAATGTTAGAAAATTACTGCACTGTCTTTTTAATATACTTTACCATTTTAATTATTCTTAGTTTGCAAATATTCAGATTTCTCTCATTTCAAACATGACAAAAAAGTACTGAAAGTACCAAAACTATGTACAATTAAGGCCACATGAAGCAAAGAAAGACATTTGGATATGACTACATTTGAATGTCAATAAAAACTATAAAATATTTTCCCTCAAGCTGTTTCTCCATCATAATAAACGCTTATCGTCATGCAGTTGTTTTCTACACCAGGTGCCAATGCTTCAGCCCCAGACCAGCTGAGTCTGGCTCTTGCATGGAACAGAGTGGACATCGCACGAAGTCAGATCTTTATCTATGGACAGCAGTGGCCTGTAAGAAGCAATGCATGCATAAATATTTTGTTTTACAAAATGCTTCCGAATGATTTTTTTCGTGTTGGTTTTGCAATCTTTAAGTAAAAATGACACTTTAACTTAAAAGCGTCCTTTTATATTATAAAGAAAAAAACAACAACATTTGACTTACTTAGCTTAAACAAGCTACTATATGTAGTTATCTCATGCCAGATGTTTTTAACTTGTTTTCCCCTCTGTGTAGGTGGGTTCCTTAGAACAGGCGATGCTGGATGCCTTGGTCTTGGATAGAGTGGACTTTGTCAAACTACTGATAGAAAACGGTGTCAGCATGCACCGCTTTCTTACGCTTTCCAGACTTGAGGAGCTTTACAATACGGTATTTTAATAGTAAACAATTCAGAGGTGTCATAATTTTTTGGGGGAATATAATTCGTACTACATAATATTTTTCTTCTTTTTTCCAATAGCGACATGGACCATCAAACACCCTTTACCACCTTGTCAGAGATGTCAAAAAGGTACGCCTATCACTGCTGTCTCATTAGCTATGTTGCTGCTCAGGCTCAATGGATGCTAATTTTGTACACCTCATATATTTAACCACCAATGTTCAGCTGCTTTTTTGTGGTCTGTAAATGTTGTATGTGTCTATGTTTGTGGGTGAATACATTTGGTAGATCTAGCTGCTGTTACCTGCAAATAAAGGCCAGCCTTTCTCTTTCAGCTGGCTTTGTGCAATGCCTTGGCTGTGTAGAGCTTTGCACGTTTTTTCTCATGACTCATATATTTTTCCTATTTTAAAGGAACAAACCAGTGGAATAAATAAACAGTTATTGCAGAGTCCTCAGGTGCCGAGCTGTGCCTACAGTTGAAACCAGATACACTTTGCACATGCTTTACATAAAAAGGACATACCTTGTTTCTCAACAACATTATATCTTACTGAATATTTCCTGTTATGGGTCAGTTGGATATTTATGACTTATTTCTGTTTGCTAAATGCTACGATAATTATTTTTTTTTTAGAGTTTTTTTTCCGTTGTTTTGTTCTTTAAGGTTAGAAGTTTACATACAGGAAGTTTGTCTCTTTAAACTGTTAGGGATGCAGAAAACATTTGTTAGTACATTTTTAAAAACATCTGTTACCAAATACGGAATAAATACTTCATAAATATTTGTCCACATTGATAAAGTCTTTCCTTAATTGAAAACAAATTTCCAATCACAGTTTTATGTATTTATTTATTTATATAATCTTGAATGGATCAACTCTCCATAATTTTGTAAGGTCATGATAATAATTTCATTGCTTTCACTCATTCATGACATGCACTGATTCCTTATGTGACATTGTGGGAAGCTTTTAAGTCCATCCCAACTATGATTTTTGTTGTGGCACTATCAAGATGTTTTAAATGTTTTATTACTGAAGGGACTGGTGCACTATATAGGTATTAGTATAGTGCAATAAAGTGGTCACACAAAGCCATGATCTCGATCCCATAGAGAATTTGCGGCCAGAGTTAAAAGCAAAGAACAAAACACTCTAAAGGTTGACTTTCACCAGTTCCCCCGGTTCTGTCAGGAGGACTGGACCAATATTCCAGTAAACTATTACGTATAAGAAACTTGTGGAAGGATTCCCAAAATGTTTAACCAAAGTCATAGAGTACAAAAAGAAATTCTATCGACGTAAGAATTAGAAGAAGCAAATTTGTCTAGAATTTAGGAAACAAATAATTCGGTGACCTTTTCTGACCGGACATAAAAAATAAACGGTTTAATCTCATAACAGACAATGAGAAAACAATTGTCTTTTTTTCAACTCAATTAATGTACTACAAACTAAATCAATATTTCAAATTAAGTTAAAAATTACTTGGTAGTTATTAAGCTTTGCGCAGCTGGCCCTCCAAAAGGTTATGGTTCAATGTGATTGGAATTTGTTCATTGCATTGAAACGAAATAGGGGATTGTTTTGAAATTTAGAAACATTTCTGGACAAAAAACCTTTTTTAAGTTTGTTTCACATTTCATGAGTCCCCTTAATGCCAACTGGAACTAAAACATGCAACTTGAAACATGCAACTTGATTTGGTTTTAGTATCTTTTTGTACGCCTGTGAGGATAATGCATCAGCACTATTATTTTTTACAAATTTTCATTAATTAGCAGGTTATTTACAGGCCAATGTAATACATACCATGAGATAATGAATGTCTTAAACACATCTTTTATCCAATCTGAGAAAAAAAGACTTTCTTATTCAAAGAAGTTTGCCGTAAACCCTTTAAAGCATGGCATCAGTTTCCTTCTCTCTTTGTGCAAAAGTGTGTCCAACTTCAGTCGTGCAGCTGCGTGTTTGTGTGTCACTTTGGTTTAAGTATGTTCCTAATTACATTGAACTACTACCCTCGGGTAAGGTCGCTGTGTCATCGCTAATGTGTTGCTGTACTAATAGAAGAGGCATTTTTATAAAAGTGTGAGTTTCATGGTAAACTAAGTACGAAAAGCCAATGATATCTGCAAGTCATGCAGGTTGCAGGAATAGATGTGGGTTCTTATTCATCAAACAAATCTAAATGGTAGATTGAGTAACTGAAAATACTGGATATAATACACCGGGGCAAGATAACAACCGACAAGAGCAACGTACAATAAAACAATCAGAGGACACGTCGAAGAAAATGGCTCTTGAGCACAAAAATTCGCGCATTAAAACACAGCTTCAAAAAACGGAAAAGATGTAAAATATTATAAAGTTGAAGTCGAAATTGAAGAGTATTGCTTTTTCAGTCAGGTTGCTAAAGCAAAACTTGCTTCCTGAAAGACACTAAAGTGGTCCTATAAGGCTTACATAAATTACTATGCAAATATCTCCTTCAGTCCTTCAGATTTTGAATCTTCTTGATCATCCAAATTCCTCCAAATGCTTTGACAATAGACCTGTTCTATTTTTTCTATTTAGCTGAAAAGAGGCCCTTTTGCCAAATTTTCCCATCTGAACTTACCGTATACAATGACTAGTCAGACTAAAATTGATCACACTCAAACATCTTTCAGTCATCTTCGAAATAAATTCTTTGCTTGTAGGAATTTCACGTCATGTTGTGAATGATGCTGCAGTTTCCTAAAATTCTGCTTTGTAAATAATTTAACCTCCTTCACTTTACTGCTCTTTTTGTCTGGAGGGGAGAATAAGATTCTTTGTGCAGTTGGGTTGTCACAATGCAAGTAAAATAAACAAAAACAAATGAATTGCTGCTTTGATGATTGTTAAGCAAGTTTAGGTAACAATAATTAAAACAGGGTTAAAAAATATTCCTGGACTGTGTGAAGTGCAGTTATTGATAATAAAATACAGGTCCTTGACAATCTGATCAATTTAAACAAGCCAAGAGTAAAAAATTAAAAAGGCTTTGGTTAGTTTAGGGATTATAGTATGTGCCCCCCTAGTGATTAAAACAAGCAAACAAAAATGATTATACCCTGAGAATAGGATAAATTAAATGATACTAAAAAGACAAAAAGGAGATTTAGGACTTAAGGAAAACCAAGGTATCTATATTTGAAATATTTTCTACAAACTTTTGGATAAGAACGCTAAAAACAAACTCAGTAAACTATGGGATATCTCGGTGGGAAACTTGAGCTTGAAATGTATTTAGCGACTATGAATTGGGGAATAAATTTATAGGGTTAAGTGTTTCTGAATCAATATATCTTGTGGCCAAATGCCAGGAAAACAAATCATGTTTAAACAATTTATGAATATCAGTCATACGAGAGTAAAAGAACGTTCTGAGTCACTGTTTATGCTGCAACTACCGGTAGTCATAAAACTTTTGCAAAATATGGAAGACCTTGCGCTTGTTGTCAAAAAGGTGCTCAACCAGCTATTCTGAATAAAAGATGACTTTTGGATACTTGGCTCAAACAGCTGAAAAAATATTGTTTTAATTTTTTGTGAACAGACCATTTAATAAAATGTTTTTCCAAGAAAGTCTGCATTAATCAGTCTTTAAATCACTTCTTTAGAGCATTGCTGATGAAAGACTAACATGTTGAAGTGAGAAGGCTTCTTGAGTCTCTTAGCCTATTACAGAAGCAGATGGGCAGCGATGGTGTCCCAGTTGGTCTCGGTTATTTGTAAGACAAGTGATGTGTCTTGACAGAACAGTGGGGGCAGGGGTAACTACTGCAGGGTCTAAGGTTGAGGTTGATGGAACGATGATGAGCTATGAGTATTGACATAATCTACATGAAAGGACTCCCATTTCAACATTAACCTTTCCCTCAAGCTTTAATAGTTGCCTTCAGCGCCATGCTCCAACTGCAACTCTTTTCCAGGCTAATGAGTCAATTTCAGTGCCCTTGTGTTTCCTGCAACACATCTATCCTCATGAAAGATCGTGTTACTTTTCACAATAAAATTATAACCACTCATTTAGTGCTCTATATTTATTGTGACTGTCTTCAAGCATGGCACTGTAATTCTAGTAGCTTCAGAGGTTTTCCGCATAGTGTGTGCCTCTATCATATGGAGTTTTTAAGTAAAATCTTTTGGCTGATATTGACATTCAAACCAAGTCACACCACCAATTAATGATACAAATAGTGAAGAATGTTGTTGAGACCGACATTTTCGAAAGACTGGAAGAGAGATCATGCCTTATATTCTATGTCCTTCATTTCCGCTGCTCTTGCTTATCATGTGGTTTACTCACTTACATTGTGTGTTCTTTCCAAGCGAGAATATCCAGGGTTCAGTTGGATCTACTTCAAGGTGAATCTGATGATCACGTTTTCCTTTGTAGCCACAAACAATTTGTCATGGATTGTGTTTGTGTGTATGACAGTGGTTCAGTTTTGCTCTCTTGTGTTCCCAACTTTGTTAATCATTTGGTCTTGGTTGTTAACGCGATCTGGTTTATAGGGAAACCTGCCACCGGACTACCGCATCAGCCTCATTGACATCGGACTGGTCATTGAATACCTCATGGGAGGTGCGTATCGATGCAACTACACCAGGAAGAGATTCAGAACACTTTATCATAACCTCTTTGGACCAAAAAGGGTAAGTAATTGATTTTTACCTTCATTAGCATTCTACTTGTCCGTCAGCTTCAGTATAACTGTCATTAATGGAAATGGACCATATCAATTTTTTTTCCTTCAAGTGCAACATGCATTAAATTATATTTTATCAATTAAATAAATACAAACACAAGGTGTGGCAGAGAAAGTAGTTAGCTTAAGCGGGTACACATCAATTTTATATATATATATATATATATATATATATATATATATATATATATATATATATATATATATATATATATATATATATATATATATATATATATATATATATATATATA
>JAVLVB010000891.1:2332611-2367237 GCA_032876305.1 Orestias chungarensis | reverse complement strand
TGGTCTGGACCCTGGTTTGTCAGTAATTTGGGGAGTTAATAAATTTGGCCATATTTCTAGAAAGAAGAGCGGCTCCATCCAAAGTTGGATGGATGCCGTCTCTCCGGATCAGACCAGGTTTTCCCCAAAAGGTTTTCCAATTATCTATGTAACCCACACCGTTTTCTGGACACCACCTAGATAACCAACGGTTGAATGTAAGATGTGATCATCTCTTATGGTAGAAACTGTTCATAGACAGATGCTTAACATCGCAATAGGTTTGTAAGACATAAAGTGCTCATTACACAGATCATTGAACACTGGGATCTTTACCGGTACAAAGAGCCCATGCACCTTCCCACAGAGACTGGAGTGATGATGTAATCAGACAGCTGAGTGAGCACATTTTCATTAAGAACATTAGACCTTCTCTGTCGGTGGGGCACAATTGTTCTGTAACTCCTCCTGCTCACATACTCTCAGTATGCTTGTCCTTGATGTGGGAAGCGCCAAATGTAAATAAGTACATAGTTCATTTGAGCAATTATTGTATACTGTGTAATGAAAAATTGTCCCCAGTGGGATATAACTGCTCCACTAAGTCAGTTCCCCTAAGAGGTTAAACATAACGTGAATAGTAGGCTCTTTAACCATTCAAGTTCAAGTTAAGGTTTATTTGTCACATACATGGTCATACAAAGTACAACTTACAGTTAAATGCTTTGTTGTGACTGCTCCCTCACACTAGTTAACTAAATACAAAATAGGTAAATATTTGTAAAAGCAAAAAGAATGTATTTACAATAGAAAAAAGAGATATAAGAAAAATTAACAATGTATCTAAAAGAACTAAAATAACTAGTTAAAGTGAAGTAAACATTGTAGAATTACCATTATAATTTAAAATGGCATATAAAGTGAACCAGTGTGTAAGGTAACAAAATAGTGCAACATGATGCTACATAGGCGGTAGATGTCATAATGTAAACCCCATCCATACATATACATTCATATACATATGCCAGTGTGCACGCATATAATTATATATACATACCAATGTCCACATATGTACACATACATATATATATAAATAGGACTCTGCTGTAGATCAGTCCAAAATGCTATTTCTGTTGAGGGCTCGAATAGCTTTTGGGAAAAAGCTTTTTCTCATCTTCTCCGTTTTGGCTTTGATAGTAAGAAACCGCTTCCCAGATGGTAACAAGGGGAACAGTCCGTTACATGGATGAGTGGAGATGACAGTATGACAGATGACAGTAAGCAAGTGTAAGCCATGAGTGGAGGCTTGTGGGTAATTTTTGAACTGTAACGTCTTGTAGAAATAAACATGTTATATTCACAAACTTAAGAACAATTAATTTGAATTTTATGTGATAAACCAACAAAAAGAAAAACAAAACAGTTAAAATGACAAAACTTTTATGGTTTTCAAAAGTGTGAATATAACATTTCACTACAGCATTTTAGATTACTTAAAATGTTACCTATTTTATTTTTGTCCTTGCAAAACAGATCGTACTGATTAAGACTTGAGAAAGTTTGAAAATTGGTCCAAATGGATTTAAGTCAAAAAATTGACTGAGATTATCTAAAAAGCAGTCTGGTTTTAAGTTTACAGGTGCTCTCCAATTCAACCTCTAACACTTTTTTTTGTATAATCGACCGCTCTGACCTACCTGAATTAGACATCTCAAGAGCCTAATGCTAACACATTCATATTTCATACTTTGATTGGAGTCATCAGGAGAACGTGTACTGTTAGAAATGTAGTCGATGTAAATATTTAGGAAAGCATCTATTCTGACATATTCCTTTTTACTCCTCATAGCCACTTTGAGTTACTTAAGTTTGGGTCTATTTGCAATGTTACCCGAGATTCCTTATCTGATTTTTGATTGAAGACAAAGAGTCTCTTGGTGAATAATACTAATTTGTCTTTGTTTCTGTGGACCAAAGACAATTGTTTGAACTAAGATTTTAACTGAACAAAATAGTTTTGCATCGACACACTCATCTGATCAATAGAGTGATGCATAGATCTGAGTATCATCTGCATAGTTGTTGTAGGATACATTATATCTCTATTGCAGGTTTCCTAATTGTAATATGTACAAATTGACCAGTAGTGGTTCCAGGATTGAGTCCCAAAGACTCACTGGAAAATGTCAAACATATCGTTAGACAGTAGACAGTCAGAAAGTTTTTGATATTCAATGTTTTCCATTACTTTTCCTAGGAATGGTATGTTTGAAACGGGCCGGTAGGTGTGCAGTTCTGTGTTGGCAAGATTTTTTTTTTTTTTTTTACGTGTTTAAGTACATTGATTTTTAAGACATTTGGAAAAGTCACAGTCTGAAGTAAATTGTCGACTTGGAGAATTGACTGTGGAAAAAAAACCCACTCAGGACAGATTTTTGGAATGAAGTGTGTAACAGGTCTATGGACTTAGACTGTGGATTTATTCCACTGTTTTCTCAGTGATAGGTGTGAAATGTGCCATCACTGGATGTTTAACTGGTTGGACATTTTTTATGTTTTTGAAATATGTTGTTAATGTTGAAGGGTTTGTCAATTTGTTTATATTAGAACACAGGATAGAATAGTTGTTACTGCAGTTTTTAAGGATAAAAAACTCTCCTTTGTTGTCTGCAAAGTGAGGTTAAACAAATAGAGCTTTTCATTTACAGTATGTGTATCTTTAAATGAGCCTGGAGCTTTCTTTCCAATGTCCTGTAACAGCCTGATTTTTCAGTTGCATTACTAGTAATTGAACTTCCATGATAAACATTGCTTTGTTGATATCCAGAGCCTAAATATTATTACCAAGTCATTTTGCAACTCCAGCATTTGCTGGCTTAAAATGTTATGAAATACTTCAAATATTTTTTTTTGTTCATTTTTACTTAGACACTTGACTGTGAATTTTAGAAGCTTGGTTTGTGCTATACCTTATTATGAGATGGATATGATAAAATTGAAAGATAGCTGTAGAGAACAGTGGCAGGAGAGGTCAAGAACTACAGATAAAAGAGATAATCAGTTTTAGTTTCAACTGTGATTTTGTAGAAGAGTGTGCCATCACACAAACATGTAAAGTAACAAAAAAGCCTTGAAATAGATATTATAATTCCTAAAGAAAACTGTTTTTTCTATTTTCACTAACTAGATGATAGCTCATGAGTACATAATTCATACATGTCCTGCTTTTTTAAACATTGTATGGTAACAACAGACTTAGCATGCAAAAAAGAAAGTTTTATTTTCTTTCAAAATATATTGCAGTCCCTGTGTATGAGTGCCGTTATATCTATTAGTCATATGTGATTAAATTGCACTGAAAAATACAATTGAAAGGTTTCAATCTTTTAATCTATTTGTGCTTTTATCACTTTTTAGCCCAAAGCATTGAAGCTGCTGGGGATGGAGGCAAGTATTGATTTCTTAAGGCTTTAACAACATCATCCCTTCACAGTTTGTCTCAAACTGCCCTCAATTCTTCCCACAACTGTCCCAAGTTTATAGCTGTTTTGAGGCCTGTCAATAAAAATTTTCAGTATATAGGCTTCACAAGGTTTTAAAAGGAATCCTTTGCTTAAAATGAATCTGACAGAACTCTGTATAGGAACTCTGGCCTGCTAAAGACCTTTGTTCAAATACCTATTCAAGAAAAAATAAAATAAATAAATTATATATATATATATATATATATATATATATATATATATATATATATATATATATATATATATATATATATATATATATATATTTTTTTTTTTTTTTTTTTTTTTTTTTTTTTTTACAGTAAACCAGAAAGTAAATAAAATATTTTTTTTTTTTTTATAAAATATTTCCTGACACAACACGAAAAAGTGGATAACGGTACTCGTATTGACATTATTATTGATATCATTATTTTGAATAAATGTAAGGTTATGATGTCTCTAAGGTTAAAACTTTTACCTGCTATATGAAAAGTAGAGGTCAAATAGTTACGGAGAAAGATCGCTGTCATAAAGGTGTATACACAACTCTAAAATTTGTATTTATATTTCAATAAAGTTGTTGTACTCAAAATTCCGCAGAAATATTTGACGTCACAGGGCGGAAATATCGATCCACCATCACATCAAACCCAGCCCCCTCCAAATTTACGTAAAGATGTCGGAAGACGGTGGACCTGTGTTGCTTCACTTGAGGCTGTTGCTCCAACCGGTACACCATCTTCCTCCATCTTTAAATCTGGAGCGGGCTGTGTTTGATGAGATCGCGGATTAATTTCCCTGCCCTGTGACATCATCGTAACTACTTATTACTAGTGCCCACAAAGATGAATTTATGTCCACAGAGAAAGGAAGAGTTTGTACTCGTAAAAATTATAGTATTATTTACAAGACTTTGCACTCACAGCTTTTAGATTCATACTCACATAAAAACAAGAGTTTGGGGTACAAGAACTTAATGGACATATACATCCGAATACAAATGTTAGAGGGGTGCACAAACCTTTTTGATAGCGATCTTACTAAATAAATAGTCTGATGGAAAATGTTAACTACAATATGTTTGTTTCTTCCCATCTCATTCACTTGATATTGATTTCTGTCAGGATGACATGCCAATCCATAGAGGCCGCCAGAAGACAACACGTAAGCGAGAGGAAGAGGTGGACATTGATTTGGATGACCCTGAGATAAATCACTTTCCCTTCCCCTTCCACGAGCTCATGGTGTGGGCTGTACTCATGAAGCGACAGAAAATGGCGTTGTTCTTTTGGCAGCATGGAGAGGAAGCTATGGCTAAGGCCCTGGTGGCATGTAAGCTATGTAAGGCTATGGCACATGAAGCATCTGAAAATGACATGGTGGACGACATCTCCCAAGAACTCAACCACAACTCCAGGTGGGTGATATTATGTTTCAAGCATAATTTTAATACCAAATGTAAACCAAGGAGGAAAGAGTAGTAAACTGACAAGTGACTTACAGGCTTATTGATTCATGTGGAGTTGAAGGCTTTCCGTTAGGGTCGATCAAACAGAGAAGCAACTGTAGCCAATTGACATTGAAGTCTAATCAGGTGGCGTAGGCCAAAATGCCAGTCTCTGTTGTCCAACTCTACAAACTATGTCAACATTTTTTTGCAAGGTTTTTAATGAAGTTACCCAACATCTCTCCCAATTTTATAAGCCATGTTTATAAGCAATGCAATGGGGTAAGCAAAAAACAGTGGAGGTTTTATGTGTTTGGTACAGATAGAACATAAAAAATAATTATGATATAAAATAAAAATTTACTGCGACAGATCTTTAAGTTATCAATTTGGAGGTCTGGAAAATAATTCCTACCACCACCACACTTACACAGATGGAGGCATTCATAGTGAAGTGACTTGCTCTTTTGCACATTGACCTGTGTTAAAATAATTCAGGTTCCTATTGATGTGACACACACATACATAAACTGTGCCATTTAAAGAAATACTCAAAAATTAATGCAAGTGGTAACAATGCTGACTATTGAAATTATTACAAATAGAGAAACATTTTTGAGTTGCAACTGGCAACAAACGTTTTCTAATGCCTGCCCTTAGTGTTAACATAATTATTTATATCTTTTTCCAAAGAGAGTTTGGTTTCTTACCGGAAGCTAAATATAAGTATTTTAATATCCCAAGTGTTCTTTACATACTTTGTGGTGTATATCAAGGTCTTTGTGCCTGAATGTGTTTGCATACTGAGGGAATGATCTGTTCAATAATTTCTGTGGAATCGTGCTATTTAGTTTCTGATTATGTCTTATTCCACCTGTGTATTAAATGTTCAGATATGGGTGGCAGCCATGCTCTGGGGGTTGCTTGGCTTACAGTTGGTTGTCGCTCGGTGGTTGTCTTGGTGGGTTCATGGTTTGGTAATGTTTACTCTTTGGTGTTTGTGTGAAGTGGTTAGGTTGGTGTTGTGCAAGGCTGTTACCTTGCTGGTGGGGTGTTTGTGGTTGTTGTTTGTGGGTTCGATAGGGGTGGCCAAGTGGAAGATTCATAGTTGATACTGTGGGGTAATGGGCGGGTGGGGGCGTGTTTTTTGAGTTGAGAATGGAGCCTGTTGGGGCTGTTTTGTTCGAGGGTGGAGGGCTCAGACTGGTTGGCTTGTTTAGAATATTTTGGTCCTTCTTTTTCACATGCCCTGTCTCAGGTGGATGGTGAGCACTGTTACTCCACCTACTTTTCATTCCCTGCTACTATTAACATCTGTGTCTGCTCATGTTGTCAGTAAGTCTGACAAAGAGATGATGGAGTCAAGTATGTGATCCTGCAGACATTTTTAAGTAAAACATAAAATCCTCTTTCTAGGAGTTATAGTTCATCCAACTTGTTATCTAGTGATCTCACATTGTGGATTATGATCAATGGAATAGATTGTTTGAACTTCTTCCTTGTCTTCACTTCCTGGCTGATGTATGTAAAAGTTGCTTTAGATCACAGGATAGGTTTACAAAGCAGAAAGTATTTGTTCTTGTGTTCTTGTAGAAACTACAAATTGGGATTTTTATGTCTATTTTGGAGATATGCCTTCTTCCTTGTTGATAGATCTTTCAGCCTGTCAGTACAGAAAATGTGTTACTGTAAATATTGACACTGTTTTTCCAGCTTCAGAGATCATCTTCTGGAGTTAATTTTAGACTAAAAACCACACATATCTGCAATACAGATATAAAGTCCCCCCTGAGTTGAGAACTGGACATTCCAAATATGCCTATGCTTGCATATAATTGTTTCAGTATATGAATGCTACATATTCAAGCATTTGGACATTGCTCTATTGAACAAATCAGACTTTTGTAGCTTTACCATTCTCTACAAACTATCTTGGCTGATTTTCTTTGACTTTTACATTGTGTCAAATCACAAACCACCATGTCCATAAAATACAACCAATCAGAAGTTTCCAAAGTCATGATATCATCATGAGGGCTTTCCCTCATTTTCTAAAGCTATAGTCCTCATTGTGTATGTAAACTTCATTAATAAACCATTCTTGGACATATTCTTTCTCAAATTATTCTGGTATGTGGCAAATATGATAACTTAGGTTATTGTACTGGATGTAAAACAAAGGGAGTATGGTTTGATTAAACTTCATAAAGCAAGAAAAAAAGGTGTCTTTTTATTCTGTGTTTGTAAACATCTGGCTTCAAATATAATGGGCTCGACACACTAAAAGCAACGTCACTCCATCTCCACTCAATTGCTATTCAACCCAAGTGACGAGGGAACAATCACTCTTCTTCATCCAGACAAGCAACCAGCAAAATCTGTGCATGTGAAATGTTGAGCTCATCTACATAGATGTACACAAGATCTAGGGATGCGAAAGAAGGTTAAAAGATGTTCAAGTTTTACTGGTGTCGCGTGTCTATAGAACCAACAATTGAGAGTTTATTGAACTGACCAATGAGCAGAGAATTTGCCACATACTGAAGTCTGCAACCACTTTCAAAATGGAGGAAAACATAATTTTGATGGGTTTGGTTTCCCCCAAAGGTGTTTGAACAATTCACAGGTGTAAAAAGTTCCAGCAAACCTGTTGCATAAACTATAAGAGTGTAACACTTTTTCCAGATCTTTGAGAGGTAACCCTAGCCATAAGCTTGGTTAACTGAACAAATAAAATCTTTCTTTCCATGTAAAAACAAATGAACAAATATAATGTGCATCTGATCTATTTTTTAGCTGGCTTTTTTTAACTTGTTGGTTTATGTTGACATTCCAACATAATAAATAATTTTTCCATTTCATGTTTCCTTACATTTTTACAGAGAGTTTGCCCAGCTAGCAGTGGAGCTCCTGGATCAATCCTACAAACAGGATGAGCAAATGGCAATGAAGTTACTGACATATGAACTAAAAAACTGGAGCAATGCCACCTGCCTGCAGCTGGCAGTAGCAGCCAAACATCGAGACTTCATCGCTCACACCTGCAGTCAGATGCTGCTCACCGACATGTGGATGGGGCGACTCCGCATGCGCAAGAATTCAGGCCTGAAGGTAGGATGGCAGATGTTTAATAAATTGGTGGACAAGCCTGCCACGTATAAATATATAAGAAAAACACTGATCCAGCTCAAGTGTTCGGTGTACATTTATGTCCAATAAAGGTCAAAACCTAAGCAACATTAAGATCTTAAATAATGACTTGCAAACATTTGGAACGTTTAATGTATTACAGCAGTCTTGTTTATCTGCCTTTAGCTTGACATAAAAGCTTGATGATAGTTGGACAAACAAAACAAAAAGCTGTGCACAGACAAACTTTAGGCCTAACTTTTCACAATAACATTTAAGCACTAGCAAGATTTTAAATGTACTATCATGGAGAACATCTCCATAATATTTCTGGATGAGAGAATCATGAGGCACACAAGGGCTTTACTCTACAAATGGTTCCATCGCTGTATGCCTATTACTGTTACCGTTTTTCATTTGTGAAACTCCGCTGCGGTGAATTTTGAGACTCATCTGACAGCGCAGGTCAACAAACGTCACCATTGGCTGATGGATCTGTCAATCAAATTCACACAGGCCAATCGAATAGCTCATTACATTTAACAGACTAAAAGGGCTAAAGGGCGATTCCGCTCAATTGTCACTAACTTCAGCACATTTAATATTCTCTACATAAAAAAAGTACAAAACACAAACACCTCAAACCTGGACTGGATTATTCTATTTTACTAGCGAAATAATAAGAGCAGAATAAAAGTAAAAAATAAAAACCGGCAAATGTTGATTATTATTAAAAGTTAGATTTAAAATAATAAAATTTCATGTGAAACTCCTCTCTCTGACTGTAAAACATGCATAAAGTTAATAATCACTTCAATAGCTTCATGTTTTTGACACATGATTATTATTTTTAATTTTAATTTTTTGTTCATTTTGCTTCAATAACTTTAATTCTCTTAGCTGTCCTCCATTTGGCAATTCTTATTTTTTTTCAACTGCCTCAGCCCTTGTTTGTTGTTTTGCTTTAGTCATTGCATTTATGGACGAATGTGTTACAACCCAAAATGTCAGGTTAAAAACTATTTTATAAAGATCCAAATTTTTACATTTTAATCAAGATTATATATAAGCTTTTCCTTCTTTCTCTGAATATTATTTATGACTTTGCTCTCTTTTATTGTCCAAACATACTTGACATTTTCTGCTGTCACTACCTGTTCATCCAGGAGGAGTAAGTACTGCTAGTAAATGACTCGATGCTTGGCTGGGTGTCCGTGGAAAGAAACATTTTAAACTACTGATTGAGGATATTAACTGAGATCACTGTACTGTTCTATAACTTGGAAGAGTTGAAATGTACGATTGAATTGAAATTAGTTCTGTAAAATGCCTTGTAGGTGTAACGGTTACCGTAGCAACGGCACCTTGGTTAATAGGTATGTTCCTGAAAAAAGGAGAGAGATGAGGACACGGCTTGCCAGTTTCAAGGATCTTGCATCAATTTATGAAAATGTTATCTTTTCAATACACTTGACCTTCTGAGATCTGTCTGTTGGTCCGGCATTGCATTGACCAGAGGCTGCTCTTCCTGGACGGCCTCTGGACCCTCAGCATATCCATCTTGATCCATCCTGTTCAGGTTCTACTGTCTCTGCTTCCCTTACAGGTACCGTTTCCACTTCAGGTAAGTAGTCTAAGTGCACTCTCACCGCTTCTGGTACAGGTTCTGGAATCGGATGACTCACTGTGATGGCTGGTCGTTGTGGTGGGGCTACCGTAGGTACCTCCTGTATCCTCTCAGCGGGTATCCTCAGCCAGTAAAAGGGACCATCAGAGTCGGAATTTGAGTCAGAATCTGAATCTGTTTGCTGTGGATCTGGATGCTCTGGGGTGGTACGTCAGGTCTGTCGATTCCTTTTCTGGGTTGTTTTCTCAGGAGCAACCTGTCGTGGAGGCTCTTAGACTGGAAGGTCATTCACGAGTAAGAGCAGTTTGCAATGGAGCATTCTTGTCTTTTTCTGGTCCCCAGACTCAGGATACACTACGTACAGTGGGTTATCAGCAAACTGTTCTTTCACAATGTAGATGGCCTTCTTCCAGTACAACCTTAGTTTTCCTGGTCCACCACGCTCACTGAGGTTCCAGACTGAGGCTCGATTGCCTCTTGCCCCACCCCTCATGCTCGCTCGTCATAGAGTAGTTTGCCTTTTGCGCTGGCCTGTTTGCTGTTCTCACTGGCAATTCGATAGGCCTCAGACATCTGTTTTGCCCACTTCTTTGCGTATCCCTTTGCCAAGTCAGGCTCTGTGTCTTCAAGCAATTCAAATAGAAGATCAATAGGAAGACGAGGATGACGGGCATAAAGGAGAAAGAAGGGCAAGAGGCCTGTCGACTCGTGCCGAGTACAATTGTACGCATGCAACACTCTCGGGATCTGATCTTTCCATCGCTCTTTTTCTTTGTCAGTCAACGTTCTCAACATCTGCAGGATCGTCCTATTGAACCGTTCTGCCGGGTTTCCCTGGGGATGGAAGGGCGATGTTCTGGAATGACGGATGCCTGACAACTGCTGGAGAGCACGGAACAGTTCGTTCTCAAATTGACGGCCTTGATTGTGGTGCAACTTTGAGGGATATCCAAAGCGGAGGACAAAGTCATTGAAAATGCGCTCAGCCGCTGTCTTTCCATTCTTATTCTTCATTGGGTAGGCCTGAGCGAATCTGGTAAAATGAGCAATGACCACTAGGATATACTCATAGCCACCACGGCTGGTCTCCAGATGTAAGTAGTCGATACACACCAACACTAGGGGTGAGCTTGGACATTTCTTAGTGATATGGTCTTCAATCTCTTTTGCCATGAATGGCCAAAAGAATCTCTCTCTGCCAAGGTTCAGCACCCTTTCTGTGCCAACGTGAGCCATGCCATTGTGGAGTTTCTTCAAGACAAGGTCTTTGTTTTTGGCGGGGAGCACCAGTTGCTTTCTGCCATTGGCACGCCTGTACAGGATACCATTTTCCAAAATGAGCTTTCCCCATTCATAGAACAGCCTTTTAGTTGCTCCACTCGCAGCTTTCCATATCTCATCAGTCAAGGGTGTACCTGCCTCTTTCAACTTAATCATCTCACTGATGGGTTTGTCTGCACGTTATGCTTCCACAAGCTCAACATGACTGATTGCTTTCAAGTCATCAAAAGGGGCAGATGGGTCGGCTTAGGAGGATATGTTCAGAGCCACCAACCCACGCTACATCTTTCTGCTCGGCTACTTTACTCCCACCACAGACAGCGTGAACCACGTCTACAGAACACTCTTTGGTGCCGGACTCACTGTACGCTTCATTGTCTAAAGGCAGACGTGACAGCGTATCAGCGTCTATGTTGGACTTTATTTTTCAAAATAAATGACAAGAATTTGTATTTAAAATAAAAGACAATTATTCTCTTTTACAATTTTTTCCATAAACATAAAATGTTTATGTTTTGTAGTTTTTATATCTAGAGAAGATTAAATGTGCCAAAGATAGGGAAATTTGAGCGGAATCGCCCTTTAGCCAACTTCAGCTTTGTGCGTTTTCCGGTTTCACCTGTACTGAGCATGCGCATGACTCTGCAATTGTCTGTAAAATGCAATGAGCTTTACAATTGGTCTGTGTGAATTTGATTGACAGATTAATCAGCCAATAGTGACGTTTTTAGACCTGCGCTGTCAGACTAGTCTAAGAATTCACCGCAGTGGACCTTCACGAATGAGAAACAGTTTTCTAATCCACATTCAGCGATTCTTGTGACCTGTGGATTTAGATTACAAGTGGAGTCACAAGTTATATTTGTGAACCAGAATGTGTGCATTTGTGAAACAAGTCGTGTGCATTTCTGAATTTATATTACAAGTTTGCATAAAAAATATATTTGTGAAACGGAGTGTACCCATTTGTAAAACAGAACATGTGCATTTTTAAATCTGAAATACAACTGCGAACCAGAGCGTGCATTTGTGGAAAACACTGCGTGAGTTCATTCTTTTTTAGACTAATCTAGCCTCATATGTATGAGCTGTGTAAGACCTTAACTCTGTTAATGTCAAACAGCTCAACAAAAAGTGAAGTCATTGGTCTGAAAGAACAACAATATTGTTATTTTATCAAGTTGAGTCTAAAGTCATTAAATTTGTGACAGGAGTCCGACTTAATTCCAAATGACTCAAGTCCACACCTTGATAATGCAAAGAATAATGCCTACACACTTCCTCAAAAGGTTTAACCCACTTATAAGCATATATATAAAAAAATGCTGAAAATCAATAGAAAGAAAATATTTTATATATTTTATTTTTGTTTCTTTGAACTTGTATGGTGTTTGTGGTTTAGAGTCTATCTTTTGACGAATGTGTAGGAAGGTTTTAATAGCATACAAATAATTCAGCTAAACAAATTTAAATTTTTAGAAAGACCCAGGCAGAAAAAATATGCTTAGCAGTCAATAACAGTTAAACAGAGTGGAAATGTGACTAGTTTGAGTCCATTTTCCATAAGTCTTTTAAGTCAGAAGGGTTGAATGGTTGACCTTACTTCCAAAAAGTTCATTAAATTTTACATTGATGCTTATGTGCTGAAGGTTTATTTGAGTTAAAAGATTTTTTTGTCAAAGAGCAATGATTGAATTTTGAGCAATATATTTTGTTTTGTTTCGGTTCTCCAGATGTTTGATGTTTTAGGGTCACACAGGTCTGCAACTCAGACCAGAAAGGTTAAAGCTTTTTTTATCTACACTTCTTCATGTCGCGATTTATGTGGGAAGGTAAAATAGGCATGTGTGCTGAATTCTCTTTTTTCAGAGCAGGACAAATTTTGCACTTCAGTAAATAATGTTTGGCCTTTGCTGGTGGAAAGGAGAGAGTGTACTGCTAAGACAAACTCGCCGGAGCAGAAAGATAAAGGGTAAACCACAAGTGGAGCAAACAAGATTTAATTGCCCCAGGACTTTGTAATAAAATAATATCGTCAAAACATTGTCAAAAATATAGCTCCACATATGGTTTAGCTTCATTACATTCAGGGACAGCAATTCTCAACATTCCTGTTCTCAAATTAGTCCCCAAATGAGCTGTGACTTGCAACAATTAGCACACATCTTTCCTTACACGTTAATGGGACTCAAAGGATTACGGTCTTTGCCTTTGTATAGTACAAGAAAAAAAGCATCTCTGTCTGTAAAGAGTTAAAGTTACATATTTTAATTGGTATCCACATTATTTTAATAATCTGAAATTCTGACACCTTAGTCACTGAATTTCTCTAGGTGACAAGCTGCATGTAGTCATACCAGTATGCAACTCCCAACAGAGATAAGACACTTGATTATGCCGTTATCAATCTTCCTCTCGTTCCCACAGTGATCCTCTTTAAGCCTTTCTTATTGAGCCTGTAATGCTCTGGTTTTATGTTTTTCAAGTGCAGGCAGCATATACAGTACATACCACTTCCAACTGATGCTGATGTTGCTCTTGTTGACCGTCGCAAAGCAGTAATCATGCTGCCTATCTGTAATAAGGATTTTATAATTGACTTCCGCAATCAGAAAACCTTTGCCCTTGCTCTATCAAACCACTATAGGCAAGCATTGGCACGATGGAGAGATTTGTCTCCATGTTTTTACTCAGTCTGTCTTGCTCATGAAACCATATAGAACTTTTTAGCATTAGTCATATCCCTTGAATTTGCATATTTTCATGTTAAAACCTCAAACTTTGATGGATATTTCTGGGATTTTCTCTAATAGGCAAACCAAAAAATAATATAGAAAACATTTGTACTAATCAAATCCTAAAAAGATTAACCTATTAGGTAGGGTCCACAAGTGTACAGTATGACTGAGAATCATTATAAATTAGAGAAATCATAGGTTTGTCCCAAGACACTAGTCAACGGCATCATAAAGGTAAAATAACACAGCATATAGTACAGTACAGGTGACCAACTTTCAGAGATGTAGTCAAGAAGTCCATAACGCTGCAGTGATCATCAGATCAAATAGAAGATTATTCATTTAATCCACAAATCTGCCTCTAGTATTAGAGTGACAAAGCAAAAGCAACTGCTGCAAGTTACCAATAAAAATTCCTATTTTAATTTTCCACAAACCTTAAAGTGGCGACAGAAAAATGCGCGGAAGAAGATTCTTTGCTCTTGTGAGATGAGACCTTCAATTGATATTTCTGCCAACATGCAAAATATTCTACATGTTGGAAAAAAACACTTCTAATGGTCCATGAAACATTATAGTTCCAGCTTCATGTTGTCAAGTGTTTTCCTCTTCAGCAGATTTAGATAATCTGGTCTGTTAAAAGGTTCACTTGTAAACACACCGTATATGATTCTGTATGCTGCTGTTGTCAAATTGTCATATTTTGCCTATCAGGTTATCTTAGGCTTGCTTCTTCCACCTTCCATTCTGAGTTTGGAGTTCAAAAACAAGGATGAGATGTCCTACATGCCACAAGATCAGGACACTTACCTGCAGGAGAAGGAAGAGGAGGAGCCGGAGAAACCAGTTAAAGAAAAAGAGGAGGAGGACATGGAGTTCACAGTAAGATCTTACTGTGAGACGCAGTACAACTCTGTGGTGAGAGAACCCACCTCAGCTCTGCATCAAATTATACACATGATCAAACAAGCCAACACACACATTTTGTTTGGGTACAGAACTGATCACAGCCCAGATTAAGAGTGACTTTAGAAATATCTCTTTTGGATACATTTTCAATTTTGTTCTAAGTGTCCACGATGAAAAATGAACAAACGTGCACACATTCTTCCCCACACACTTACTTGTCTCTCTATTCTGGCCAACTGGAAAGTTCCAGTAAAAATTGGCCTTTCCTGTTTCTCGTTGTCTTAGCAAAGACTTGATGTGGAGTTTTAGCGTCTCAGTCTGTTGCCGACTGTGGGTTCCCTCATGTGTGTTCCGCCCTCTATCCTTTTCCTCCTCTCAATCTGGTTCTTTTCCAAACTCCCTCTTCTTTATTTTTATTTCTTACTTTATTCTGTTAATCCTTCTTGTCCCACTTGCTCTTTCTCTCTTCACCCTGTATTTTCCCTCCAAACTTAGGTCTGATTGAGGTATAGTACTCTATGTCAGCCGACTGCTGCCCTTCACTATCTCCCATCAGTGAGGGTTTGCTGCAGCACACCACTCAGCATGTCAGCTGCTGAACATGGGAGGCCCAGGCTTTTGCATTATATAACTGTGTCTGCCGGATGCTGCAGGGCTTTAATCATGCAGAGTCTGAGTACATTCTCCCAGCTCACTGTGGAAGAGTTGATCCATCTGCATAGACATGGATGTACTGCAGGAATAGGATCTGTTTTGTTTCAGGTCTTCTGGTGATGATTTGCTGATCCAGTTCTCTTCCAAATGAAGACTTGGGGCAAGAAAAGCAATTTCATACCCCAAGCTGGATCAAATCCTCATCTCAAGAAGTGACTCGTCTGAAATTTTATGTCTTCAGCACCACTGTACATACTTTCCATCTACATACGGCTAAGCCAGCCAGAAAGCCAGCGCAAATGCTCACAAAACTTGGCTTGCAACACTTACTTGAAGCTCTAGAGGCAGTCTTGTAATAAATAAAGCAAATAAACCTGTTTCCAGAAAATGAATCGTGATCCCCTTCTTGTTGCCCTGGCTTCTGACTGCTCAAACATACCTTCAGATTCTTATGAATCGCAAATAGATTCATACACCAACTGCTTCACCACAGAGGGAGATTGTATTGCTATATCCTCAGATGTTTTAGATAAGCCACACTTTGTTGCATTTAAATGCTTGTGCGACATCTTGAATGAGAAACTAGCATGCTGATTGCGGTAAAGGCATGGCGTGAGTTAGGCACTGGCACCTGTAAATGTTCAAATCAAAGTTGCAGTGAGTGTGCCTGAGATAAAAAAAATAGATTACACATTTGAAGGAAAAGAATGTTTCTGTTTACTTACAGTTAGACACATTCTTCTATTTTGGGGTGATTTCCAAAAATGTATAGCACTACCTTAAAATATTAGTACTTGGGTAAGCTTTGAAACATGCAGTGTTCGTTAAAAGTTTACATACACTCATTGTGAGCATGAAGGTCATATAGATTTAGGGTTTTTAAAATAAAAATGTTATTATTCTGTGTCCAGGGCATAATGGATATGTAACTTACACCTTTTGAATTAGGAAATGGATGAACAGGCACATTTATTTTGGATTGTGTTTCATGTTTAGAGGATTCTGTCTGTTCTAAAGCTCAGGAGTGACACCTTCATAACTTCAAGTGTGAGTGAAATACGAAGTTGTCCTCATTGACAAGACAGTGTCTACTAAAGAAGGTTTATATGGTAGAATGGAAAATACTGAGCTAATTGGGAGAAAAGCAGAATGCATGGATAAGTCAAGCTAAAGCTTACAAATCGTAAGCTATCAGTCATGATAATGTAAGCATGTCCAATATTTTGTTCGCTGCAATCAGAACTGGTGCATTACAAAATGGGTAAAATAATGATGACATACTACCTTCAAACGCTTACATTTGGACAAATCAAGTTAAATAAATTTCCGGACACTGTGAATGGCTAAATGATACAAGTTTCTCTGCAACATGGTAGCTGACATTTAGGCAAAGGTTTGTATGTTGTATATTCATTTTTTTAAATGAATATACAACATACAAACCTGGATATTTTGATAAAAGACAATCTACATTCCTTTTAAACGCATTTAATCAGTTCATTTCTTTTTTTTTTTTTTTAGATTTTTCTGACCACCCTGATAAAAGACATTAACCAAAAAAAATTACAAGTTAGAATTATTATGACATTCATATGCGTAAAGAGTGTATGTAAACTTTTGACTGGTAATGTATATATTAGTTTTCTTCTAGACTTACAATACAATTCTGTGGATGAGCTCCCTCAGAGAAATGGTGTTGCTTTTGCATTAAGACCATGACCCATTAAAAAAACACTGGGCTCTGAACCCTCTCTCATGGATTTAAAACCTGTGTCACAGATTGATATGATATATCTATGTCCTAACTTTTTGCTCTATCTTTATCCTCTTCCTGTCTCTGTTTCTTTGTCCGTCTCCTGCCTCTTAATTGTTGTCTGAGACACAATCCATGAGTGTCTGTGTCCTTGTCACACCTTGTTAAAATGTCAGCCTTCACTCAAACTCCACTTCACACAGACATTTCACATTTTGGAATGGTGACATTGCCTGCGCTTGCTTCTTTTATTATATAATTAAACAGAAACAACTGCTTTTTTCTCATTATGTAACCCCTTTTCTCCACCTTTTTAAATTTCTTTTATTCAACCCTTCCTTTTTCCACATCCTACCCTTCAAATACTCCTCCCCCGTCTATCCTCATTTTGCATCTCCTCTGCATTTCTATCCACCACACTCTTCTCTTCTCCACGCTCCTCTTTCCTGAAATCTTCACACCTTTCACTCCCTCGTCCCTCACTTGCTCCGTTTGGGCTTCACATTCGCTCAGGCAATGCTGGGTAAGGTAACAACAGAGACATCAAGAAAGAAGGATATCGAGGAGGTTAAGAGCCGCCATCGCCTTATCCCCATGGGACGCAAGATATATGAGTTCTACAATGCTCCAATTGTCAAGTTCTGGTTTCATACGGTCAGTGTCGACTTCGGCAACACCTCCCACTCCTCCCATTCTCCTGTGAAAATTTTTCTTTTCTGCTGACTATGCAGCCAAAGTTTTTAGCCATTAACGCCTACTGTCACACACAGCCTCTATTGTCATAAAGCCCCTGTTCCACAGTGTCATTACTGAGGTGTTATAGTTAAGTGATAAGGGGGAGACTCCTGAAAGCAGTAGGCTGAGAAAAGGAGTGAGGGAAATGAAATCACTTACTGTGAAACAGCTAATTTAACAACACCTGTGCAGCAAGATCTTGTACCATTTTCTTTCTTTGAATTCAGTTTATCATTTCGGTTTGGAGTCATTTCCGCCTCAGAGTAAGTGCACAATATTTTGTAGAAACTGATCGTTTGTTTCCTACCCTTAAATGCCTTTATTTTGCTCATTCAATACTGGGGTTAAAAATGTGCAAACATCCAGGGTTTCTGGTAAGGAAACACCCGGATGCACTTGTCCACTGCGACGGAAAGACTTATCCATTGCAGTGGTATATTCATTGCGCTTAACACTGAACTATCTTTTTAAAGAGTAGAGTTGCTCCAGCTGTATATATTTTTTGTTTGTTTTTTTGTTTTTTATGTAATGCAGTTGAATTTTGATATCACTTTTCTGCTTCTGGTTTTCATACAGATGGCATATGTGGGATACCTGATGTTGTTTAACTACATTGTCCTGGTGAAGATGGACCTTTGGCCTTCTTCCCAAGAGTGGATTGTCATTGCTTACATTTTCACCAATGGCATCGAAAAGATGAGGGAGGTAATAGACCATTGTTCTGATGCAACAAGCTTAATATATTGATATAGACTGACAATAAGATAAGGAGTGCAACTGATAGGGCATCTACAATTGATACCAAATAGGGATATTTGTGATGGATCTGTAAAAGGAAGGTAAGAAATGTCAGAGTGAATCACAAGGGAAAAAGTGACAAAAATGAAAGAACAGAAATACAAAAAAAAACAGACTGTAAATAGAAAATTTGTCGTGAAAAATGTATTGTGCCTCACTCTCCACTTTCGCTTATAAAGTAAATGTATGAAATGTATAAATAATGTGTCACATTATTTCCAGCCACACTGTATATGCCTCCTTACATGTCAAATGTTGATTGGTGTGCCTATACTTCCCTCTTGTGGTGACTATGATGAATTGCATCTTTATTCTGTTATTTCTGTCACTTTTTCTGATAAATATGTTTTTCATCATTCTGCTTCTGAGCTCCAGTATTTATGAACCCTATTTATCATAAGTCTGATGTGACCATCCCGTCCCACTGTTTTCTAGATCCTGATGTCAGAGCCTGGAAAGTTGCTACAGAAGGTGAAGGTGTGGCTACAGGAGTACTGGAATATCACTGATCTCATGGCTATCCTCATCTTCTCCGTCGGCATGGTCCTGCGCCTCCAGGAGCCACCGTTCATGAGCTATGGGCGGGTTATCTACTGTGTCAACATTATCTACTGGTACATACGGCTGCTCGACATCTTCGGAGTCAACAAGTACCTGGGTCCCTATGTGATGATGATTGGCAAGATGGTGAGGACACAGGGGTGGATTTTATGGTTTGCATCCTGTCTTTATTATTTTTTCTGTTCGTAACAAACTCCTCTTTGACATCTGCTTAGTCACGATTGCAAATATACAATCTCTAAACCAGTTCAAAGACAACCTCCGAGACTCCTAACTTGTTTGTTTGATCTCAACAAGTTCAAGATCAGAGCCTCAAATTTATTCATACAGATCTAAATCAGTAACTATCTGATGCTTGAATGTTTCTGACACAAGGTGTGAGCTTAAAGTCTTTGATATGAAAATTACCTGTTATATAGAAAAAGAGATTTGGATTTGCATTAAATTACATTAAAACACCATCAGCTAGTTGTATGTGAAAGTAAATACAGAGATAAAATCAGCAAAAATGTGGAAAACAATGTTTAAATTAAAATAAATATTTTTTGTTTTTTTACTAATGATTTGAAGAACTTCATGTTAATCTCATCGCAAAGAAGTAAATCATGTGTTTTTAAGCAGATCAGGTGTGAAACTACTAAGTTTCACACCTGTCTCATAAAATTCATTTTACAAATATGATATTGTATTTACATAAAAATGTATTTAAATGAAACTTTTATTTTTGATTATGTACTACTTTGAAATGTAAAAAAAATATATATCTTATCAAAACAAGAAGGAAATAGATCATAAAATAACAAGCTATGTTCCTGGGCATAAAAATATGATTTTATATGGATGTATGAAAAAAAGAGAAAGTTTATTTCAAATACAAAAACTGGTATTAGGCAAGGCTTGATGAAGACCCAGTTTAATCTTGTTCAGATCATGATAGGATGTGAATTGAGGCACAAAGACTGGTATCTTTCAGTCTTGAAGGCTCCGTAACAACCCCCTACATACCGTACCAACATAAACATGTGGAGTACATGTTTGTTGCATCCTGTCATCAAAAGGAGTTGTGCAAAAAATTGATTATAGGTGGGCCAAGTGTATGAGAAGTGTATCCCTCCTAATTTTCTGACAAAACATCATTATTTTTTAATGTGGGGTTCTCTTAAGCGTTATTTTCTTGCTTTTGTTAGCAGTGTAAATATATCAAAAAGGTAAATTTTTTGATTTATTGTGTCTTTTTGTTGCATTTTTCACTGCATGTTCATATTAACTTATCTCATCTAGATGTGGAGACGTAAAAACTCAGACTACGGCTATTCAAAATATATATTTTCTACTTTGCTTTATTAAATTAACTTTAAGTTTGACCCCCGCCAACCAGTTTTTAACTCACCCCTTCCTTTCTTCCTCCCTCTGTCAGATGATCGACATGATGTACTTTGTCATCATCATGTTGGTAGTGCTCATGAGTTTTGGAGTGGCACGTCAGGCCATCCTCAATCCTAACGAAGATCCGTCCTGGATGTTGGCCAGAAACATCTTCTTCATGCCTTACTGGATGATCTATGGAGAGGTGTTTGCCGACCAGATTGACCGTAAGTTTTGGGTGTGACTTAATGGAGAAAATTCATTTTTTAATCTCGAAAATAATTATTCCTGTCTTCCTGGGAAAAGAAGCAAGAAAAAGTTTCATGTTATTCTGTTGATTAAATCTAAATTATAGTAGGTCAAAGATTCCTTAATGCAGCGCACCCTACTGTATACATTTTCCAACTTCTTGAACCATTTCACATTTGATCTAAACTCAGATTTAAAGAAAAAACACAGAAATCTTATCTGAAAGACGAACACAAACTGTTGTGTAATTTTGAAATGGCCCGAAATGATTCATGGATTAAAAAGTTGTTTTTGTTTAAAAAAAGATAAAAGTCTACCTGGGTGTTAATAGACAATATTAGAACAGAATCATGAAAACCAAAGTGCATCACCGACATGATGAGATATAAGTGTGGAGAAGTTTAAAGCATGGTTAGATACAAAATATGACTTTTAAACATCTTAAAGGAACACTAAAGAACTTTCAGTTTTGGTCGATTTAGGCGGCCCAGTGTGACAAAAGTTCTGTATTTCCTATGAGGACCAGATTGTGTGTTGTAAAATCCTGACTTCCTGGTCGCCTGCAGTTGGATTGAAGTACATTTCTGTTTTCAGTGGCTGTGTATGAGTAGCGATGAGGTAATTAATCTAATTGTGGCGAAACAATGTCATAGGATGATGTTGAAAATGAGAAACGGGGGAAGAGACGTATGCTGTAAAGCAGTCAGCACATTTGTAGTTGTTTTGAGTGGCAGGGTGACAAAGGTGTCATTCAACGAGCTTTAAGACGACTTATAATCACAATAGTTATTCAACTGTTTTTATAAATCAGACCTATTAAGAACAGAGGGGTTGTATTACATTTGCAAATCAAGTTCCCAGAATTGTTTTATGTCCAGTCTGAAGTTTCCATTGATAATTTAGGGTGCCACGTTATCTCTTGTTGTGGGTCCATTGTGTTTTCTGAGGTCCACGGCCAATACAACCATCTACCAGAAAACGTTTGAGCATGCTCTCTATTACTAACAAGCTTTCTGAAGATGGATACCAACCCACATTACCAAAGGTACCAAAAACAGGTTCAGTGATCCCGGTGTTACTGTGCTTGACCGGCTCGCCAACTTGTCCGATCTGACACCCATAGGCATATGTCATATTACACAAACTTCTGACCCACATGAAAGGAGGACTCTCAGGAGTTGAAGTAATTAGATTTATTGAAAAGGGGAGTGAATGGTCTGTCCAGGAGGGGATCCAGAGGGGAACGGCAAGGCGGTGACAGGGGAACGGCTGGAAACGAAACGGGAGACCGGGCGGCTTCTGAAGTAGAGACACAGATGGTGAATTGGAGGTTACAGGTAGGTGAAATGTTGAAATGAGGACTTACTTGGAGCTGTAGAAGGGAAAACGCCAGGAGGACTGACAGGGCTTGAGTTCAGAGCAATGTGGATTGTAAGGTTGTCCTTGAGGTTGGCAACTGACAGGTGTTTCTTGCTGGAGAGGGCAGATCGAGCTGAGCAGGAGGAACGGTGACCAAGGCTTGTGAAGGTGACGTCTGAATACTGAGGTTGGTGAGGCAGTGAATCTCTGGAAGTCCTGAGGCGGAATGGAGGAGAAGATGTGGTAAGTGGCACGGGAAAACATGAGTACATAAACATCAATTACAACAAGGAAACACTAGAGAATTGCAAAGCAACTAAATACTAGAAACTAGTAACTATAAAGCTGGCACTGAGGAACACGATGTTACCGATAGCAACTTAACACTCAGGCGTCAAGTAGTGGCTTCACCGCTCCTTAAGTACTGCTCAGCTGATGATGGTGATGAAGAGCACCTGTACAGGAACTGCACAGGTGAGCCAACGCCCCAGCCAACAGGAACTAGCGACCTCCAGTGGACAACCCTAAAGAAAACTCAAAACCCTGACAAGCTATGAGAATTTGTGACGTAAGAGATGAGACACCAGACCCAATAACACAGTGTACTCACATGCCATGCTGCACAGTAACTTTTGACTAAATAGTCAGACAGTCATTGAGTACATACACTGAGCATGCTTTACAAGACATACAATTTTGTGTTTGCTTTATCTGTTACGCTTGCATCACAATTACAAGAAGTAGTTAAAATGTTCACGCTCTTGGTTGTGTATCTATATTAAAATGATGAAATTATGTTTTACCTTCTGAAAAGAGTGTTATAAATTGTATCCATTTTTAAAATCTGTAGTTTTTTAATGTACCTTTGGTATAGGTCAGAGACATTACATGCCAATAATAATAATTTAGGATTGTGGCCTTAGTGTTAAAAATGTGAAAAGGTTCAAGAGATATATATTCTTGACAAATTTTCATTACATTTCTCAGCCCATAACACTATTTAGTGCCCAAGTGAATCGGGATTAGAGTTCTGTTGTTAACCTTGTTTGATTTGAAAAAAACTGAAGATGTTAAAAGTGTATCTAAGAAGATATCCAGAAGAGTGAGGGTCTGTCTGTGTATTGTTCTGTTGTCTATTTGTATAGAACTGTATATGAACGTGTGTACGGAATGTGAGGAATGGCCCAAAGAGAAGAGATCTGAAATAATTTTTCCATTCTTTGTTTCAGATATGCGTAGTAAGAAGGTACAGCAAAGGTTGAATGAAAAAGTCTGGCCGGCCGAAAATTACTTACGAACGCACGGAACCTGGCGTAGTACTGGTCAATCCCACATTGGCCAGACCACTCAAAATTCCAGTAAATCTGTACATATAGACCTCAGTTAACCACGTCTACCTACTCCACCTTTCCTTCGTTCATTCTCGTGATAAAACCATGTCATTCAAAGCCCCACCGTTAGAGGCAACTGGAGAAAAAAGAAGTTTGCATGTGTTGCTGTAAGGCTAAAGTTGCCACTGTGAAGGTATCTCAGGTCAGCTACTAAAAAAAAGCACTTTGACTAACCAATGCAATAAAAACTGATTCCTGACATTAATGTCTTGGAAGAATATCTCAAAAGAAGAGCTAGTAGCTTGACCTGAGGCTATACCCTGTAAGCAACTTTACTCCCACTAGTTTTGGCAATGGTTGCTCAGATGGAAGCAGCACTTTAGAACTTTTTGCTTTTGATCAGCTACCTCATCAAAATTTAATTGAAGACTTATTAATTCCTTAATGCCTCTTTCTTTGATTTCATTGTTCAAACCTACTTTTATTTCTGAAAACGTGACCATGATTATATTATATTTTACACAAAAGCATCACTTTAACAGTTCCACTTCTCACTGGAGCAGTAACACCACTGCCTAAATATTCCACCTTATAAACCCGACATTTTGTGTGACTGGTCTCCAAATCTTACTAAAAACATCAGATTACATTTGAATGAAACACACATCCATACCAGGGCATAGTTTTTACTCACCCTTCATCATCTGTAATCTGTTTTTCACTTGGTTCAGTTGTCAGAGTTTTTGGGGTCTAAATTTGGTTGATGCAAATAAAATAAAAAAGAAATTACTTCAGTTCTCTGTCTTTGGGCTACATTGTGTGAGTAAATTGAGCACCGACAAATGACGAGCATGACTACACTGAAACTCTAAGGCAAACAAACCAAGAACAACTGCTGAATGCTCCCTAGATCAGCCACAGCAACTGAACCATCATGGATGGAAAAACATGCATTGTTTCCTAAATACATGTCAGACGGACCTCAGAGCAATCAACCATTGTGGAATGAAGTTATGGCTCTCACATGTGGCAATATATTTGAAACACTTGTTTAAATATATTGAAAACACATACAGGGACAACACATAATAAATGTGTTGTTCTGTGGATTATTTTTTTTTTTGTATTGATTATTTCCATTTCCGTACATGAGCCCTTTCTCAAAAAAGAAGCATGAGAATAAAGTATTTTTCTTGCTTGCTTGGTGCATATATATTGTGATTTACCTTGTTTGATACTTTAGATATGGTTGTGTTTTTATTTAGTAGTTTACATGCACTCTAATATATACTAGACAATATTTTCTTTGACGCTCATTAATTTTACCCTTTGATTTTATTATTATCATTTTTTTAGGTTATTTTTCTGCATGTATTGTTTTATAAAACATGCATCAAAGATATCCATGAAAATTTAATAAAAATAGTTTTATTTTTTTATTTTTTTTATTTGTACTGTATCAAATTGTGTGTTTGTTCATTTTGTGGCATTTCGTAGCTCCCTGCGGCCAGAATATAACCACAGATGACGGCGTGGTAGTGGCCTTGCCGGCATGTAAGACTGGTGCTTGGATTGTTCCCGCGATCATGGCTTGCTACTTGCTGGTGGCCAACATACTACTTGTCAACCTACTCATAGCAGTGTTTAAGTATGTAAAGCTTATTTTACGTTTTACGACAGTATCATTTTCCTTGTCTAGTTTTCCGCTTTTGTTCCATTACATCCACAAAATTCAATATATTTTATTTAGATTTTATGTATAAGACCAACACAAAGACCAAAGCATAATAATGAAATGAAACAACAAATAATGTATGGTTATCTTTAATTTTGTTATAATTCTGCTAAATATTAGTTGCATAATAGCTGTAAAAATATAAATATTTCCCGCAGAAATCCCAGACCTCCCTTTTACTTTCCTAATCATCTGTGTTTGATGTTTATTAACATGTTGGTTTAAATTAAACCCCTGTAGTAGGTGATTAATAAAAATAATCATAAAAAAAGGCTCCCCTAATATTTTTCCTCACAGTGTAAACACAAATGATCTATTTGCAGCTAAAGGCGGCATTAACCCAATATTATGGCTTATATATATTTAGGTCAGTACAATGAGTTAGTTTATGTTTCAGCAAAGAGCAATTCTTTCTTTCGCATAGTCATTCCACCTGTTAAGAACAGTTTAAATGTATTATTGAGGAACTCTATTATTATTATTATTATTATTACTGTTAATATTATCACTGAACACACTTCTATCCCAATATGTGGATAATCAAGCTGCTGGTTAATGCGTTAGTCAATTTTGATGATTGGATCAACTTTTTTGCCTATTTATTGCTGCATCTTTAAATTTTTCAAGGCTAATCTTGTATTTGTGCTTCATTGTTCACAGTAACACATTCTTTGAGGTAAAGTCCATCTCAAACCAAGTGTGGAAGTTCCAGCGCTACCAGCTAATCATGACATTCCATGAGCGGCCAGTCCTTCCTCCGCCTCTCATCATCTTAAGCCACATAACAATGGTCCTGAAGCATCTGTGCTGCCGCTGGCGCAAGCATGATGACGACGAGAGGGACTATGGATTGAGTGAGTAGAAGATGTACATTAAAGAAACGCCTGTAAGCAGCAGAATGTTCCATGTTCCAAATATATAACAAACGCTCTAAACCTATTTTTCATCATGTATAGGACTATACAATATTACCAACACAGAAAAAAATGGATATTTCTATTTTTTGTATTGATAAAAAATTAACAGTGTTTTGCTTTCACAGAGCTTTTTATCACTGAGGATGAGCTGAAGAAAGTTCATGACTTTGAGGAGCAATGCATAGAAGAGTACTTCAGAGAGAAAGATGACAGATTTCACTCATCCAATGATGAAAGGATCAGAGTCACATCTGAGAGGTAAGAACATGAAGAAAGTGATTATAATCCCCAATGCCTTGCAACAATTTGTGTGACTCTTCAACTATTTAACATTTTGTTATGTTGCAATGACAAAATGTATTGTATCTACTTGGGATTTTATCTGATATAGCAGCAAATATAGTTGTATAAATCTGAAATTCAAGAACAAAATTTTTCAAATGTTTTTAAAAAAAATTCAAGAAATCGGAAAATAGTTACGTGCATTTTTGAATGTCCCTGGAATTACAGCAGTCTTTCGGTGATATGTCTCTAATGTCTCTGCCTTCTTTGCACATCTAGAAACTGAAATGTTGTCATTTTAAAAGTAACTTTTGTACGTGTTAAGTCTTCTAATGGATTTATGTATAGACTTTGATTAGGTTTTTGTAACAAATAAGCATACTTTTACTTTTAACCATACTCCTAACCATTTAATTGTGGCATAAGCCGTATGTTTACCATCATTATCCCACTAAAGTATTTGGGCATTCAACCATGATTTGGTCAGTTTTTAGTTACATCAAACTAAAACTCTTTTTACTAAAGATCTCTAGAAAAGGTTGAAGGATTTCAGCTGTGCTTGAACTAGATTTTAAATTAACATCAAAAAGGGTTGTACTTTTAAAAAGATAATGGCAAAAAATAAGTAAGAACCTTTTCAAACCTTTAATATTTCTTTTGACAAAAATGCACAACTTTGTGTTGGTCCGTCATGCAAAATCTCCCTTTTTTCCTTCCTAATGTAAGGAAATGTTGAGATAGTCAATTGGTGAACAATGAATTCTTTTTTTTAGGTCACAGACATACAGTATTTGTTTAATTGTTCTTTTTTTCTTGCTATTTTTCACTTTTCATGAGCAATTGATATTAAACTGCTGCTCCTAAATGTTTATATGAATTTTATACGAATCAGTTGTATACCTATCACGTCATTAAATCCTTTAATTGTTTTTCTTTTTATTAGGGTAGAGAACATGGCTATGCGCTTGGAAGAGGTCAATGAGAGGGAACACTTTATGAAAGCATCGCTGCAGACTGTGGATATTCGACTGGCCCAAATGGAGGAGCTAATTGGACGGATTGCTGTGGCTCTGGAGCGCGTGACAGGTGTTGAAAGAGTGGAGATCAACAAAGCACGCTCCCGAACCTCGTCTGACTGCACAGACTCAGCATATATACTACGGCAAGCTGAGTGCCCAGAGTCTGCGTACATTCTACGACAAAGCAGCTTTAACAGCACAGAAGGAAATGCCTACCGCCTACAGGAGGCACTAGAGGGAACAGCTGAGGGCTCCATGTCTCCTCCATCTCCTACCGGCATAACTGCTCGGGCAAGGAGTCACTCTTTTTATGTTGGGGGTAGACGTGCTGTTGAGCGTGCAAGTGGGGCTGAGCGAGCTGAAAGTTTCTTTAAGGAGCGCTCGCTCAGTCTTCACCGGGCCAATAGCTCACAATCTGTGTCTTCAGCTGCCACCAAGGAGTCTAAGCCCCTCCCACTGGCGACGTTGTCGGTTTCCCAGCAGCACCATCCATCATCATGCATTGATATCTATGTCTCAACCTCTGAGGAGGTGGGGCCTGCTGAGGTCTTTCTTGATCCTCTCCGTGTTGTCTCACCCCTTCAGAGAGACTCCTCATTGCAGTCAGATATCATAGAGACGGTGCTGCCAGGAGGCCGTGACTTCAGCAGCACTGCTACTAGCGGTTTGGGCGACAGGCACTCGGACGGCGGCGCAGGCAGCAGTGCAACAACTGGAGCGATGTATGACGATAGCCCAGCTGTTGACTTGTCATTGTGCTCAGCAAGCCTCTTACCAGACACCAACCTACCTCCTTGGGATATGGAGCCGTCTCCACCTCCCTCAGCAGGGCTGCTCGAACGTTCCAAGAGCAGCCGCTACCTCTCCACAGCAGGCACTGCGTTCCTTGATGAGCATCCTTTGGTCAAGTCCCATAGTCTCATGTTCACACCCAGAGGTTGTTATAGCGGACTAGGGGCAGGGGTTCAGGTGAAGGCCGCAGAATACACCAGCATCACCGACTGCATTGACACCCGCTGGATATCATCTCCATACACTCCTGCAGAATGTTCACACTCGCCAGGAGGATCCACCTCATTCACCTTTGATAAGCCGTCAGACATTATTTCCTCTCACCCGGAGAGAGAGGCAGAGCTAAGTCACACAGAGTCTGACCCTGAGGACCCTGAGGACCTGATACCAGCCTCTGATACTCCTCGCATTACAGGCCTAGGTGGGCCCAGTGGAGCTCCTCTCTGCTCTACCCTCTCCAGACTGGAACGAGCAAACAGCTGCTCCTCAGATGACTCCCATCCTTCACTCACTCTGGCTCCTCCGCATCGGAAGAGCCTGTCAGTGAGTGAGAGGATGGAGAGGGGAACGGGTTTGGGAGCAGAAAGGGGACCTGGCCCAGGGGGGAGGGGTCTTGCAGGACACAGATACCCTTTACTCAGGAGCAAGTCTGGAGCGAGGCCTGACACAGTCAAAACTGACAGTCTGTCTATAAGGAAACTGGCTGCCCCATCAGCTTTCCGCAGCTTTGATAGACAAAACTACACGTGACAAGGGACCACTGGTGATCTCACACATTGTAAGTGGTGAAAAGTAAAAAGGGCCCAGTAACAGCTGGATGATATTGCACATGGATGCTGATTTGGAACATATCAATACTTTTTTTAATTATCTTTTAGATTTGAAAAAGTTTAGTTGTAATCAGCATTAAAGGGCAGTTTTATCCTGAGCAAAGAGCGAGAGTGGAAAAGGGCAGGATAATCAGAAGTTCTGTGTACATCATTTACAAGAAGGGCCCATAAATTTAGACTAGTTTATACCACTTGTAGTAATGTAACTTACGATGGGGTGCCATGAAAATGAAAATTGTATTTGTCCTGTAGGTCTTCTACCAACCTAATTTACATCAAGTAAACATCAGTCACTGTTTGGCAACACATATAGTTCAACATAGACAAAGTACACTGTTACCTGTAGTGTGTGGTAGACACTGTTAAACAAAAGGGATAAGGGTAGAGACTGTCTAATTACTTTGTTATTTTGAAGCAGCATTGCTAAAAATTATCCACTTCGAAATCTTTCTTGTTTTTTGTGGAATCCTAAATTAAATCATATTAATACCCAAACACTAATAGGTTTCAGAGGTTACATTTTACAGCAGAGAAAATATGAGTTTAGCATGTCTATAGTCTCTCTAAATTAAGCTGCGTAATAAAGTGGAATTGCAGAGGGATTGAATACTGAAAACATTGAAAGTAATAAACACTCAGCAGCAAACCTTTGTTGGTAATGGAGACTTTAAGAGACTGTCCATTGGTAGGAACGTGATTGTTCCTACCAATGGACAGAATTAAACTTGTTCAAGTTTAATTGTGTCCCATTTCTCCTCACTATCTGTCTTCAAATCTTAAAGCTCCTGGGGGCCTCTTCTAACAATATTCTGTTAGAAAGTTTAGAAAGAGCAACAGGTTATATTTTAGAAAGAGCAAAAGTTATCTTTTCAATTTCAGAATATGTTCCCTATTGTGCTCATTGAATTAAATTTGACATTTAAAGATACATTTTTTAACTAATGCCATCAGTATGTTTTGTTAAAATACATTTGTAAAAGTCTTAAGAAAGCACTTATAAATGTTATGATAGTTTTGGAGTACCTCAATACTGAGAAGCTTTTCTATCAATCATCTGTTGGAGCAAAACCTGCTGATGTTATTTACAGTGATGTGAAACAAGGATTTCCTAAGTACTAACAGGTGTCTTTGGGAAATCAGCAATTTTTTTTATATGTTCAAGTCAATTGTTTATTTTAATCCACTTTATTACATATATTTATGTTCATGGACTAATTTGATTTTGTTTATTAGTCAAGGCAAAATACTTGGGTTAGCACAGAGATTTAGAGTGAATGCTGGCTCCGTTAAAAATTTATTTACTGACATGTTAAATCCAACTTTCCCTGCTGTATAGTTCTGTACAGTGTTTACAAACACAATCTGTAAAATTGTTAAAATATAATTAGTTTTAAAATGATTGCTGATTTAAAAATCTTCATCAAAATAGCTTTACAAGTCATCATTCTAACTATAATAAAATAACATCTAAAATGTAGGGGTTTTAATTCACATATAAAAATGTCCCTGATATCTCCAAGCCCATATTTCAATAGTTTATTATAAAATTTAAAACAATGCATGCGGTGAATACACAACTTTTATCTAAAACTTTTTCCAAAACTGTCTCCCGAACGTTTAACAAGTTCAAAAGATGAGTGCAAGAGGGTGCTATACACTTATTATCTGGCCCTGGCTTGTAAAAAAAAAAAAGAAAAACACCTGGTGTGAACGTTTTCCTGTTTTGCCTGTACCTTACACCAAAAATCTCCTCACCTAAACAATAATAGAGCTGCTGTTGTTAAGCTATTTTTTTCAGATTTTGTCAATGGTATTATTTTTCTACCCAGCTGCGCCTAATAGATCTGTTCTTCCTTTTCCTCCTTTTCCAGTGTTACCATTTGTTTCATCATTTTTTTTCTGTAAAATGTAAAGTAAACCACCTAAAACAGACTGAAAGAACACAGCTGCATGATGATGCCCCAACATATAAACTAGGTACAGATCAGTGTGATTACATTTGTTTAAAAACCCCCATTAATTTATGCATTTACTTTAAAAAAAAAAAAAAAAAAAGCTTAAACATAAGCTGTTGAGTATATGCACTTTTGGTGAGATTTAAGAAAGGTGTGCATCTTAGATAGCCAAACGGATAGCCAAGCAGATAACCAAACGATGATAGCTAGATTTATGGTTTTACATTTCAAATTCTTATTCCGGTGGAAGAAGAAGGTGGGGGGAAAGGATGCCTTTTTCCAATAGATTTGCAAATATAATATAGGGGAGATCATCAAATATATATTGTGTTTGATGTTTTTAAACACTATCTCACTATTTCAGTTGAGTTTTATCATGTTGTTTTTATTTTAAGATGACGATTCTATTTATAACTATTTTCTTGCTCATTAACGATGATTATAGTAAATGCCTGTTTGGATTACAAAATTATATTTATATGTTTTCAGTGATATTTTTGTCACATTTTAGGTATTTTCTAATTAAGCTTTTAAATATAATAAAGGATGACCACCTACATGCACTAAATAATGTAAAATATTATTTATTAAATATAGAACAGTCCAAAATACTGTAAATTACAATTATATTTAAATTATTTATCGTAGTTTTTATTGTGTGTTTTATCAACCAACTTATGAGAGTTTTCTAATGTTGATATGGCAACACAGAGTTGCCACTATACCAAACTTAGGGTGCCTTTTGGGCATGGATGGAGTATGTTGTTATTTACATGATTCAAAAATATGTGAAGTGTCTCTTTTTGTCTTATTTTCTCTAATAGGGAGGTCAATTATCAGTAATTTTTTTTCATAGTATTTTATTGTTTCTTTTCCATTTAATGTAAGTAGTGGAGGAATTGTTACTATCTAAAGATTGCATTATTGCTTGTATGGACATTTATTTTAATTAATTTAAATACACCAAAAATCACAAGTGATCTCTTAAGCACAATGGTTTTGTGGAATAAAGGAATCTGTTTGCATGTGACAACAGGACAAAATCGTGAGGACAGAGCTACTTCACACAGCTGGTGCTGGTCCCGCTTCTGTCTAGCTTTAGGTGATTGAACTTATTTGTCTGTCTCACACAATTATTCTCACAATCGACTTCTATAAGACTGTTAAATATCTCCGGTTATTAATGCTTTAAGATATTCATCTTCAAAAAAAAACGAAAAAACATTTTTGAAGACATCTTTTTGAATGGCCCCTTCAACCTGTATCAAAATACATACGAATATAAAACTTTTCTGTTGACCTTATTTGTTGTATAGCTTCATAAACACATGAAGGTAGATATTTCAAGTGTTTACTTCAGTTTGATGATTGTAGCTTACAACAAATGGTCCTAAAACATTGCTTTTTAGAGAACTGGAATATTAAACAAGAACAATACGAAAATAATAGCAAAATGTGGACTATGGTTTGTATAATCTACATGATCATATTTGAACCTTGACAGCCATACGTCTAACATAGCCAGACAAAATAATGTGCACTCGGTAAAAGTCATAAAAGGTGGATGCTAAAGAAGCTGGGTGTTTGCAGAGGGCTGTCATTAAAATTATTAAAGAGATGTTGGAATAAAAAAAAAGTGTGGTTGAAAAAGAAACATGGATGTTGGCAGGCTTGGCATGTTTGCTGAACAAAGCCTTTTCGAGAGTGACAACAGCAGTGGCATGCATTTCAGGCCTAGGACTTTATTCATGTCCTAAACAGTCCTAACTGAATGAATCCACTTCTTAATACCATCATTATGATGCCATGACTCATGAATTTTATACAGATTACACAACATTCACTTTTGTTTTTTATATATAATTGTCATTTTTTTTCATTAACGTTGAAATACTCACTAAAATGGCCGCTTATTTGAACGCAACGTCCATTCTGCTTTCTTTCGTCACGAATACTTCAGTGACTACAATATGTTCCACCAATAACAATATATACTTTTCTATTGACATGGAGGCTAATGCTGATAGGATAGGGTTAGTTATTCTCACAAAATCCAGTTTTTGTTGAAAGTTCCGTCTGGAAAATGGCATTGTAATTGTATCAGCGACCAAATCAATCTGTTCTCCTCCTTCTGCCATTGGGGGTTGAAAAATAAACTCAACGAGATCCACACATATTAAACCAAATTAATCAATGGGACAACAGCTTCCGTTTGGACCGTTACCTTGCCTAGCGCTGCCTCTCACTAGTGCGTATCCAATCAAGACGCGAACGTGTCATGTTCAACATGGTACCTTCTAGCTGGCCCCAATGTCGCAAAGTTGAAATTGAATTAGTTATCAAAACTTTCCGTTGCAATGCGTTTACGTGAACAGATGCCTTTGGTGTTAATCCTGAAGGCCTTGAGGAAGATTTTTTGGAGCATTTCAACACATGAGAACTGAAGTCTGACTGGATGAAGGAACTAACATACATATACAACACTGGAAGCAGGCTGCTTCAGCAGTGCAACCAAGAAAATAGATATTAAACAACCAGAATAGACTATGGAGTATAATTTAATACATATTTATGGAAAATAAAAATAAAAATGAAAAAAAATGTGGGATTATATTTAGACCAGCAGAAGAGGCCTCTCATGCCCTGATGGCCCACCACTAGACAACAGGTTCGTCAGCAGTTCGTAAACAAGCACACACAGATCTACTTGGGCTTAAGCTGTCACTTGTGTTAACCGACTTCTGCAACACTTTTTTTTGGGATGAAAGTTACATGTGGATTAATTTAGAAATCAAGGTTCCCATGATATGGATGTAGAGTATCCAGGCTTATAGCAGTCAACAGTAACATTTTCAGTCAGTAATGATTTGAAGAGGCAAGTTGCTCCTCTTTCCAAGTCCAATTGTAAAATCACTACAGCTATTTACCAGGGTGTTCCCCAGTGCTTAATTCTTTCTTTTGTTGTCAACATTTATGGAGATATTGATTTTATTTTCAAGAAAGATTTGGTAAATACCCCTACTTCCAATAGTACCAATGCCTCCTTTATTGATCATAATACCACTGTGCTGTATTTGCCAGCAGCTGACCTAAAAACCCCAGAGTCAATAAATTTTGGTCAAGAAGAAGACAAGACAGATCCTAGCTGTGGTGCCCAATGAAGTTTTTCTTCTTGCGCTCACCTTTGTATATATTCTCGGATACAGCCTTCAGTGCGTAGCCAGCTTCTTTAGAAGAAAGCCTTTCATGGCTCAACGTTCTTTTGGAACTAACAATAACTGTCTACCAGACAGCTGCCAAGTCTACAGTCTTCCCAATGATTGTGTAGGTCATAAAAGAGCAATTTAGAATTGCAAATTGTTTTTAGTATTATATAAAATTTAGAATTTCTGAAAAAGTGTACTTTGATTTTACAACTTTAACTTTTTAAGTTAAGGTATTGAAAACTGCTTGTAATGGTTTTCTAAATTACTGAGCTACACCTGCATTGATCTTTATGTCAATTTAGGGTTTCCCAGTATATGACAGATGTGTGGGTTGAATTGTGGATATGAAAGGATGACCCTAGGTCAGTGCTCAGGGACAACATTACTCCAGTGATGCAAGATACGAAGTGTTTCACTCAGTCACAGCTGAATAAGAGAGAGAGAAAAAAAATGACACAGATAAGTTTGC
>JAVLVB010000891.1:2320694-2332511 GCA_032876305.1 Orestias chungarensis | reverse complement strand
AGTTGGATGCAACAAACTATTAAAAAATAATCACGTCCACCCTCACATTTTGGCCTGTAACAATCTTTTTGATATGTTTATCCCCACTGCAAAGAATATCAGACGTGAGACTTCAGTTTTAGAAACAGTGGTATTATTTATTCATCGGATGCTTTTTGTGGAAGAAGTTAAAGTTTAGAATACACCATCAACAGGTAGACATACCAGAACAATACAACCTGCCATATAGTCTCAGTGTACAGTATTTAAAAAAAATATTTTCTTATGCTATATCATGTAGTGTGGGGAAAAGATGAGCATTTATTTATAATCAAGAGGTTTTTTGTCTTTTCTTTTTTCTTTTTTTTTATCTGTAGACTAGTTGGGTAAAGGACAGTTTTTTACACGCACAAACATCTGCAGTGATTGCTGATGTTAAAACTAAAAGGGACATATTGTATCCCACCTATTGGCCACTCTTCATTTTATGTCCTTTGAATGCATGCAGTTCCTCCACTCAGCTTGTACACAGACTTGTAACGTCAACCAAGAGAAAGAGGGAAACGAATTTATCTTATGAAATAAAAGTAGTGTGTATTTGGATTCAAATACAGATCTGTACTCAATGTGACTAGGATCCTGTCTGGCATGCATTGTTAAATAAACAGTTTAATAGATTGGTATCTGTGTAGAGAGTGTTTGTTTTACTTCTTGAATCTGTGTTCAGCCCTTAATTCACAAAATAAGTAGTTTAGTAACATGTCAAGTTTTCTCCAGCTATCCTTATTCCTTGGTTGTTTTACTTGTCAAGACCAAACAAGTCTTAAGAAAACATACTAGTACTATATGCTGCTGTATTCTATTAAGCTCTAAATTATAGTCAAATTTCGTTGGGCAATTATTTACAAAGATGCCACTGGTTATTTAGGTCAGTTTAATGTTTGCAGTCAAAAAACACAACAGGAAAGGTGAAGAACCAAATCTAAAATGCCTGCAGCACAGCGAAAATACAGGAAAACAAGCAAGTATGAACCATTGTAAGTATTGTAAAAAAAAAAACAGAGAAGAAGTTGGTTTATACTAAAAACATTCACTTTTTCCTGTTTTATTTTTGTGTTTTTACTAGTGTATAACAAAGCAGAGATTAAAAAAACTAACTACGACTTCTGCTCTTGCTCCTCTGAGATGAATGAAATGTAGCATAAATCCCCCCCGGGCACCACCAAGGGCAGAGTATCATGGCTACTATGTCAGACATATGGAGTCCATCTCACTTGAATGGACTGGGACCTCCAGTCCTTCTGCCTGTGGGCGTGCCTAAACGACTGTGTGTGTGTTAGTGGTGAAGGAGTCTGTAGAGTGAAGGAAGCGGGGCCCGCAGCGCTGAGTCTTGCCGCACGTGGACACGGGAACATTTTGTACCGACGTTCCGCACGTGCCAGCTCACACTCCGCCTGTTAGACCGCGCGACCACGCGCCACGACGACGCGCGCGCGCGCGCGCCCTGCCGCCTCGAAAACAACCTTATCTCCCTCGCTACCGTGTCAACATGACGATATGACCCAGAAGAACGGCGCAATCCTAAACTCTTGCACTTTCTAAAGAGAACAGAGTGAGAGGAGAGGAGAGGAGGAGGGGGGGAACAGGGGAAGACTGCGGCAGAAGCGCCTCCTCTTTCAGCTGAAATGTTTACATGACGAGCAGCAACTGGGTGGAGGGGGGAACCCGAGTTCAACCAAACCTGTTCTTGGAAATTTAGGGGTTCAGCTCCAGAATCCAGCAGAGCAGAGAGTATGTGGGTGATTCTGGAGCTGTGGAGGCACAAACAGGGACGCTGTGTCTTTGGCCAGTCTTAGATTCACTTGCTGGTACATTATGTCCCTGCAGTGTGGACGGGACACATCCAAAGACAAAGGGAGCGAACTAAAAAGATCAATAATTAAAGGAAGTTATTGCTGGTAAATAAAGATGTTTTGGAAAAACGGGGTAAAAGCTTTCCAGGAAAAACACATAAAGGTGCAAATCTACCATAATAATTGAATGTCATTCGACTGTCTTTGTCATGTACTTTGTGGAAAGCTTTGCTCAATAGAAAAACTTGAACCACATGAAGCTCCAGCTGCGCCTCAAGCACTCTGTGTCACATTTGAGTAGAGTGACCGCTTATATTACCAGCATATTAGTTGCTGTCATTTTTTTTTGTTGAATGTTAAAGATTACAAAATCAATTTATGAAAACGGGTTAAAAAAAATAATAAAAATAAATAAACAAAGTTTAAGACCTAACCTTTATTTAGTTGCTATATACTTTATAGTTAGTTTTGGAGAATAGCTGCGTTTGTTACCTTGTAGTTACAACTCACAGAAAAACAACATTTCTGTCTATGTACTCTTACTTCCTGTGAATGGCTTAATGTGTTTGTATCAACTGAATAGAGTTCAAGTGTGGCTTCAGGGCAGAGCAGGGATGGGCAGAAGGGGTGTTTGTCACGGCATCAGGAGGGAAACAAATAACAGAACACGGCAGCTAGTGTTGGCAAACCACTAGTGAACTAAACACATGGCCGTTGCAATTCTTCACCTGCAACTATGTTTAAATGAAGACCTGATAGCTCTTCTCACAACCTAACGTAAGCAAACTGTATTTGCCATTAATGGACATAAACAGTTCAACCACCAGTGATAACACGGCTGCTTGGTTTTGTGCCAGCTTTGATAACTTGTTAGATGTAAACATACTTTATAATTACTAATAATAACCATAATTCTAAAAAGACTTATGGGTTTTCAGCAGTGGTAATATACAATTGGTTGGACTAGAGGGCAAATACTACCAAATCTATACAGCTAGACAGCAAAAGTAGACAGAAAGATGAATTATTTACTCGCATTAATCTTTGCTTTAGCCAAAAGCTACTGAAAGGGAGATACAGTGTATAATAGTTGGACCGAAGCTCCATCACCTGGAGCTTCATATGATGTGGTTCTTCTAAAATCAGAACGTTGTGAGTGATATCGCTAACTAATATTAGCAATAACACCCTATATTAATGTTTTTCTGTGGATTTTATGCCTTTACATTTTTGAAGCAACACTTTCACTGAGAAAATCTGTGTTGTTAAAACTTAATGATACAAAACAAAAAAACACAACAGTAAATGCTTAACTAATGAACAACATTTTAAATTCATGGTGGCCATATTGGATTTTCAAACTCAGGTTCATGAAAAGTTCACCCACTTGTAAAGTGTAGATTCTCCCTGCCTGCAATTTGAGACACTTGACTTTGAGTACAAATGGGAAGCACACTTAATCCGCAGCCCTCAACTAAACATATGCTTCTTGTGCTTCCTTTTTGTGGCCTTTATTACCATAAATCAACAGTGGGGTAAATTGAAAACATTAAACTTTTTTTAGAGGATTAATTTAAGATGTTAATTGTTATAAAACTATAATATTTAGATTTTTATTTTAGTTTTGAACACAAAGTATTCCATGACGTAAAAATATCTAACATTATATACATAAGTACACTTTGAAACCTATATAACACCAGCAATGCAAAATCTGACTTTAATCCTGCGTTTATCGCCAGTAAAAACCCCGGCCTGTGATTGGTCCATCTCTCCATCGCTCACCCCGACGCAGATGCAGTTTTGGGATCAGAATCCCGGCGGCCGTCAGCCAATCACAGTTCGGCTCTGTTATGACACGCCGCTGTTCCGCGAATTTGTTTCTTGGAGTTGGGAGAACCGAGGCAGAACAAGTGGACGCTGAAACCCACAGCAGCGGAGAGACAGTTTTTTTTTTAGACACGACGACTCTCCTGCGCTTTTTTTTGGGGGGGGGGGATCATTGTTCGTCTTCTGCAGCGACTCATTCGCCCCCAGAACGCCGCTCTGCTGCAGGCATGTCGGAGGCTGACTGCGCAACAGCCGAGGACGCGTTTAAAGACAGGCAAGAAAACGGGACTCTGCTGATGGTGGCAATGATTTTGCTGGACCTGAAGAAGTGCGGGTGTCCCGGCGAGGCCGGCGAAGCAGCGGAGAGGCCGGAGAAAGACACGGAGGAGCGGGGGAGCAGCAGCAAGAGAGCGCCGGGGAGGACAGAGACCCCCGAGAAGAGGCACGGCTGCCCGTTTTCCGGTTGCGGGAAGATGTACGGAAAGTCCTCCCACCTGAAAGCCCACCTCAGGGTCCACACCGGTGAGTCCAGCAGGCAGCTCATTTGCAGCCTCCCATAACCACCCACTGGCTTTATTGTTACTATCATAAATGGTTTATTGTGTTTTAATGACTATAAGACGGACTTCCTGTCGCTTCTGTTGTGTGACCCGTACTTGAGACGCACGCGAGCACGTGCTCCCCGCGTTGAAATGGACATCTGGTCCAATAAGAAAGAGACAAGAGAGACAGAAAGAGGCGTGAGTTGGATAAAGACGCGTCTTAGTGTGTTGTTGACACTTCCTGTGGGAACATCGCGTTCTTCCGTGCGTGGCATGGAGCCGGGCTGCAGTAAATCACACTTTTGAGGGCTTCACGGTAGATTCTAGACTCTAGACACTGTTTAACCTGCGGCTCAAAAGATTAAGCGCAACACGTCGTCTTATCGTTGCGTTAAAGTCGCGCAGGTCAGCCCGACCCCAGGAGTCACAGCGTGTTCCCGTCCGCAGGCAAACCCACCCCGCGAGGTCGCCGCTTCCTCATACGTCACCCACCTCCACGCCCCCCTACCGTCTAGTTGTAAACAAGAGCGGCCACGTGGTGTCGGTGGAACACGTGGAGTTGGTGGGGTGGGGACAATCCATTTTCTATACCCACCTATCCTTTCAGGATAACATAGTGACTGGTGTCCATCTCCAGCAGTCAATTGATGAGTGGAGGGGTTACAATCTGGACATTTTGTCAGTCTTTACCCTGAAATATACATATGGGAGGATAACGTCCAGCAGAAAGAGATTTCTTGTTGCAAAGAGTGCTAGTAACCTATCCATTGTGCACCCTGAATTATAAGTAACGGATCTCAGTGGCATTATAAGAACAAACAAGTCTTTTAGCTTTATTTTTATTTTATCAGGCACAGATTAAGTGCAAACACTGTAAACGCCATGCAGCTCCAGAGACCAGCCTCTGTCTCAGCATATCTTATACCATCATCTTCCAAAGTGAAGTCATTTTTATTGGCCATATATACGATGAGTGGCTGACGTTTTTATAAGCCCTTTATGAGTCATTCACTGGTAAAACTCTATAGACAAAATGTACTTTTAAACGATGAGAGAATAACACGAAAAAGCTAAAATTATTATGTGTCTGTGTTCACAGGGGAACGTCCCTTCAAATGCACCTGGCCTGAATGCAGCAAGAAGTTCTCCCGGTCGGACGAGCTCACGCGTCACTATCGCACGCACACGGGCGAAAAGCGCTTCAACTGTCCACTGTGTGAAAAGTGCTTCATGAGGAGCGACCACCTGACCAAACACGCCCGGCGGCACGCGGGCTTCCACCCCAGCATGCTGCAGGGCTCCAGAATTGCCAAAAGACGCCGCTGCTCCACATCCATGTCCTCCTCTGACTCTGGGGACCAAAGCCCTGCAGGAATGTGAAACATATAAATATATATATATATATATATATATATATTAGAATTAGAGGGTAACATACCCTTCTGCACCTCCACATGAATCTCAGTTAGCCAGAAATATATTCAGGGACTTTCCTTTTAAACATGCAACAGCAAGCTGTTTATCATTTAACTAGACTAAGTTGACTCTTTCCCTGAGGTAATTTATATTTATTAAGGGTTGTTCCAGGTCCTATAAGGATGTCTACTTATTCTTTTTTTATTTTTGCCTACTTTCATTTGTATCCTGTTTGGAAAAAAAACAAAAAAAAGGAATCAAAGTCAGGTTCATGTACATAAACAGTGTTGCTTCTAGAAAGTCTATGTTCTATGTAAAGATGAAGCCAGCAGTCAAATGTAGACTACGGCATCTTACAATGCATCAAATCCAAGTGAGTTTTGAAGTTTTGGAAACAGTCCTTTAGTTCAAAGTGAAGAATGCCATTCAATTCCTTTCAGTTACTTTTCCGTCTAATACAATGTGAATGCACTACACAACAGTATTACCATGTAAATAAATTAACAGAAAGGATATAGACAGAGAATAGTGTAGTTATTGTAGTCAGAGTTTAAAAAGAAGATTTTTATTATAGTGAGACACAGAGCTTAGCTATTTAATTTCAAAAATGTTTGGCTACAGACTTCAGGTGTGGTTTGAGCTGCTAAATTTGAACTGTTTTTTATGCAACAGCAAACTTGCAAATACATGCACAGAAAAAAATCGATATGTATGTACAAAACTTCATCAATCTTTATTCAGACTTGAATCTTGCTGAGAAAAAAAACACAACAGGGTAACAGGCCTTTTAGTAGCTGAAGTCATTGTTGTTGCTTGTTTTCCTTCTCCAGGCCATGACTGCTTGTGTTTAGTGTGTGTGCCTTTGTAGCAGAGCAGAATGTCAATATGTTGATCTCTGTTAGGGTTGAGGGGAGAGGGTTACCACTTGAATGGACTTATTTTTTTCCCTCCCCACAATCTTCATGTTGCTTCTTCTCGGAAAGTTGATCAACAGATCAGTGACTGTCTCCGACACCAACTGTGCCAGTGGCTGTACATTGAAAAGTTTTCTTTTATTTTGGGTGTGACTGCGTTTTGTGTGGTTCATGTCATGTTTAGGTCTTATCACACCCCCATGTGGTGGCATGGAAGCACAACATTTCCCAAAATCCTGTTGTTTTTTTTGCTATTTGTTGTCGCACTTTTGAGGACTGCCTTCAGAACTATATGGTTGAAAGTGATTGTATTTAATCTTGTAATATATTTGTATTTGTTTTTGCTTGTCTGGTTGTCTTTTATAATATTACTACTAACTAAGAGAAAGAGAGGTCTTATTGAAATCATTACATGCATAAGCTTCCTTGTTTATACTTGTCACCACTCATTACATATGTTTGCTGAGTGAATTCCTGTTTGTCCTTGATGCGTTAAGATAACTGATGAGATGCTGGTGCCTTTCAGGTGGAAGCCCTTTTTTTCAGATGCTACTGTATTCAGGAACTTCATTATTAAATCATTATTAATACTGCAATGCACACACCTGTGTAATAATTAATCCTGAACCTGTTCATTAAAATTGCTTTTTTATTTCCTTTTAAATATTTACCTGTCACTCATTCTTCACCTCATCATACACCAATTTATAGGCATCAGAAAAAAAAAGAGAGCAACTCAAAGTAACTCAAAAGAGAGAATGTTCCATTTGCTTTTTGTTTATTAATCACCTTCATACACTGCACATGACAATAACACTGGTAAATACTGTAATGGAACTGTTACTTTACATAAAAGTCGTTTAAAAAAGACATGCAAAGGTATATGTTAAATAAAAACAGATCATTATTCAAATAAACAAAACATAATGGCAATAAATGCACACAGCTTTTTAAACTTCTTTGTCATTAAGGCGTACTCTAATTTCATTAAACTGAATCAGAGAAGGAAGGTGTTTGTAAATGAAGGACACTGGTGCTCCAAGTCAATAATCCTTGATGTTGGAATAAAATAGGTTCTGCCCTACAAGTCAAAGGAAGGTCTAAAGCAGTTTCCAAATGCTTTGGGTTTCTAGGTGTGGACGCATGCAAGTGCAAGAAGAGTTGGAGACTGGGGGAAGAAAATAAAAGGCTGTGATATAACAAAACTCAGTATGAAAAATCTGTTTGGACCTCCCCCACGTTTTGTTCCTTTGGCCTCGATAGCATACCTTGCAAAACTATTTATTCTCCATTTGAACTTTGTTATCAAAATATAACCCCTAATTTTAACATGCCTTATTCAATGTTAATGGGATAGACAAAGACAAAATATATCATGTTGTGAAGTGAAAGGATGATGATAAATATTTCTCAAAATACCAGAGTGGATTTGTGTTTACTCCCCTTTACCAGTAGTAGAATGCAGTACAAACTGTGTGTAGATTTTTACAACTCTACTGTGAAGCCCTCAAAAGTTTGATATAAAACATTAGTTAACAAACAGTATCTTAAAGAGCAACAATCATACTTGTGAGAGGTCAGAGAGCAATGAGTGGGGAATTGTAAATAATTATAAAAGATGCTTTCAACATCTGATCGAAAACTTTAATATCATGAAAATGAAAGGAGTTTGGCAAAACTGCAAATCTACTAAAACGGGGCGGCCCACCTAATCCGGTAGGTTGCATGACAACAGCTTTATTTTAAGAGACAGGCAAGATGTCCATGGGAAACGTAGAGAAGCTACAATGATTCCCAACTCAGGTGGGAGAATCTTTTAGTAATGGACTCCACAAACTTAGCCTTCATAACATAGTGGCAGGTAACGAAAACTTTGGTTAAATAAAAAACACAGGAATTTACAGTTTTCTAATCTGTTACTCTGAACACACCATCCGCATAGTGGAACATGGTGGTAGGAGCATGACGCTGAAGAAAACCTCTTAGTGACTGCAAATGAGGGGTTCACCTCAAAGCAGTATTAGGCTCGTTTCCTGTAGATCAAAGCCTATCTTTGTATTAAAATAGTCCTTTTAAATTCCCCACCCAATTCCAACTGACAATCTGTGGTAAAATTAGAAAATTGATGTCTACAAAAAAAATAGCATTTGAATCTTGCTGAGAAAAGAACAAACCAGACTTTAAAATACATATCTCCCTGTGTGTGGCATTTTTCACATTATTTGTTAGAAAAATAACAGGTGTCCTATGTCTTCCGCTTCACAACTATGATCTACTTTTTTTAGCCTTTCTCAATAAACTCCAGTGTAACATGCATATGTGTGTGGACAAAATGTGCAAAAGTCCAATGGCGATAAATACGTTTGCAAGGCATAATTCAGCAGAATTCAGATAAACAGAAACAAGTAAACCTCAGGTAAGTCGCTGTAACAGATGGTGCAGAAAAAGAGTGATATGACACAATAAAAAGTAAAATGTGCGAAATAAAGAAAATCAAGAGTCTAGCTTGTGCGATAACGGTATGATGTGATTGCACAACAGGTGCCTTATATATACCTGCGTCCTTTGTAATCAGGTGGCCTTGATGCAATTTTTACGACAGCCATTCGCGTTCAAAATACTCATCCATAAACTTAACGGTTTCACAAAAAGCAGACATGTTGGTGTCAACGTGTGCCAAGATCTAACCTGTGCTACATAACAACCCTGTACGGTACAACGGACACAGTACCAGCGATCCTCTGTTTAGGGAATATAAAGATCGAAATCCAACATTTGTCATTACCAGGTACAGGCTTATTGATCGCTAAGTTTAAAAAAGTTAATGCAGAAAAATAAAAGGAAAAAAATAGAACAAGGCAAACGAGTGCAGAATAGGTGAGTCAGCATTAATGATAATGTTTGTTACCAGTCAAGGAAATCGAAGCCACCGTACAGCAGCAGGTGGTCTTTTCTCTGTAAACTAGAATCAGGGTCACATCACTTCCACCAGGGGGAGGCGCGCTCAAAAAGAAGTGTACGTCCTACCATGGGAGGAATCTACCACTTTACTGATTTTACCATTACATATTCCGTACTTTACTTTATTTTCTAGATTTTGTACCAAAGTTTTTATTTGTTAATTTGATTACTTACTTAATCATCATAGGACTCTACTATTGTGACGATATTTTATAAATGCCTCACATTTGCCACTCTGCTGGCAATGTAAACTCACAGCGGATGAAGACAGTGGGTTTAAGTTTGGGGGAAATAAAGGGGCACGCGACTTGGGGGTTACTGGATTTGGCAAGTCGTCGAGGAGGTCGCCTGGCAGCACATGCAGGTCGGGTTAACTGATTTAGGTGGGATCAGATCCAGGTCCTCGTCGTCTGGGATCTCGTCTAGGCGGTAGCCGTCCTTCAGCAGCTGAATGTTCAGATCCTGATTGATTTGCTGAAAAGAGAGACAAACATATAAGACATAAGAAGGTTTGACGTTTTCAGAGTCAAGGGAGAATTTCAAGTATTCAGAGCCAAACTCTCTTATCTTAACAAAAAAAAAAGCAAAATCATCTAGGTCCTGTTTCAGATTACTTTTCTTTTTAGTTTGGGGTAATTTTGTTATTTCAACAAACCCTTTAACTAACCCACAGACTTATTTAAATTTCTGCTTTTTTTACAGTCATATCTGTAAACACAAAAGCGTTGTACAACTTCTAACATTGGAAAATAAAATTAGAAATTAGAAACTTATTTGACTAGCACAAAACAAAGTTTGAGTGGATATTTTCACCCGGTTAAGATGGTGTATAAAAGCAAAATTTCTTTGAATAAGATTTAATTTAACAAACAATGATGCAATACAGATCAGGTTAATTTACAAATTTGTTTTTAAACATTTTATAGCCTTTTTATTTACTGAGTGGAAAACTTTGAGCCATCTAAGATTGTAACATTAAACAACAGTTTATTGACTAAATAGAAAACCATATCTAATGGATACTATATGGGAGCTAATAAATATTAATAATGTTCAAAATAAAAATCATTTAACAACACAGACATTGAAATAGGCAAGACATTGCTTGTTTTCATCATCAATACGACATGGCTTAACTGGTTTCACTCTGGATACCTTTACATTAGTGAATTGAGAAAGTAAGGATTTATTTCCAACTGCATTTTCTTAAATTCTCCCAAACATCAACTGGTTTGAAATCTGGCAGCTTCACTGATCTTAAAGTAATGAAATTAAGACGCTGTCCATTGCAATTATCAGCAGCTTAACCATTAAAATTTTACACAACTGCGTGTTCCAAAAGATCAGCTATATTTAACACCAATTTGAAATTAACCTTCTTACGGAATGGATAAAGCAGGTTAAACCTCTGAGATGACCTCAACTCTACTGAAAATATATAAACTATGATATAAAGTAAAAAAAACTAACCAGTTTTGAAACACATAAAAATCATTGTTGGTTGATCATTACACAATAGAAATAAGAAATGGAAAATTATCCATTAAAAGCCTAAAATGGATGCATTTGTAAGTGTATATAAACTAACACATCTTTATGAGTCATATTTGGAGAGTAACAATACAAACTCGAATTAAACAAGAAAACTTGGGTTTAATGTTTGCACTGTTAATTTTTTATGTATACATTGACAAGTAACTGTAATCAGCAGCAAATTTGGTTGTAGATGGGAAAAGGCTGTGAAGGGATAAGAACCTGAATTCCTATGAGAAATGAACATAATGTTCTACCTATACAATAAACTGCATGTTACTTTAACACCAAAATGAGCAAGAAATGAACAGAGGATTAAGCAGTTTACTGCATTTACATCGTGCTTTATATTTCAAACACATTTTTGCCCAGGAGCTTCTGAAATTTAACCATGCACTAGCAGGTAGAGCGGGCACCTACAGCATTAGCATGGAAGGGTTTAAAGAAGCATGCCTGAAGACTGGCTTACGAAGGCATCATGCTTTGGCCTCTGACAACCGTAAAGAATTTAGGAAAGGGAACGAGGGATGGAAGGGAATTATATGGCAAATAGAAAGAATGGAAGTAGTGAGCATTGCAGTCCTCTCACCTCTGCAGAGGAATATCCAGACGACGAGTATCTAGACATGTCAAAATCATCATCGCTGCAACACAAGGACATATATCAGCAACTTTCTGTGATTTTCTTATACATATATATATATATATATATATATATATATATATATATATATATATATATATATATATATATATATATATATATATATATATATATATATATATATA